>PVKE010002558.1:0-81460 GCA_004027555.1 Craseonycteris thonglongyai | reverse complement strand
CATAGTGGTTGTACCAGTTTACATTCCCACCAGCAGTGTATGAGGGTTCCTTTTTGTCCACAGCCTCTCCAGCACTTGTTATCCCTTGTCTTGTTGATTATAGCCATTCTAACAGGTATAAGATGGTATCTCATTGAAATTTTCTTTTTGAGAGCACTTAGCTTCCTCTGCGTACTCTGCCAATTTTCTTTGATTTCTTTGAGTGTTTTCACAATTGCAGTCTTGAATTCTGTGTCATTTAGTTCATGTTTCCGTATCTTAAAGTTCCTTTTTTGGAGATTTTTCATTTTCTTTCTGAGCACCTTTGTTCACAAGGGTATTCATTGCTGTTGGAGCATTTCTTTTCCTGGACATGAGGACTTTTCCCCCGGTAGATGTGAAGAAATCTTTCTTTTACTGCACTGTCTTGTAATATTTTCTTTTGTTTATTTGGTTTTCTCACCATGGGAAACTTCCTAGAAGATGGGATTCTTTTTTATTCAGTCACCTTGGTCTCTGTATGCCTCCTCTTTGGGAAGGTATGGTGAGTGATGATATTCTATGCCTCCAAGATCCCACTGGAGTCAGAAGCCACCACACCTGTGCTTCAGTTGTCCTAGATCCCCTGCTGGCTTCAGCAGAAAGGATGGGGGTGGGATTTGCTGGGAAAGGTGAACGTCTGTTTGTGTCACAGGGTAATGGCGGCTTCCTGGTAGCAGGTCCGTGAATACAGGCCTAGGGCAGGTTGGCGGGGTAAGCATGCTCACTTCCTGTTCCGGTCACTGGTCTTACACTCTGCAAGCCCCTAGCCACCCGACCCAGGTGCTAGCAGCGGGATCTTTACTCCAGTCACCTGCACGGATCTCTGTCTGCTGCAGGTGCCTCGCTCTGGCCTCCTGCCCCACACTTGGCCTCCTGCCCGGCACTCTGGCCGCCCTCCCCACACCCTGGCTGCGCCCCCTGCACCTCCACCAGGGCCTCTTGCCACCATCAGCCATGCCCGCTTTTTCTGTCCGCTCCACGCTCTGGCGTCTGCATCTCCGCCTCTATCCGTTCCCGGCCTCCAACCCGCCCAGAGTTGTTCTGCTCCTGGACCCGCGTCCCCAGCTCCCACCTCAGTCAGTCTCTCCTCTGCTGGACTGGGGTGATACTCTGGGTCAGTCACTGGGTGGGTCTCCGGGTCGCGCTCCATGGCAGGTCTTTACATGACTCCCTTTCTTTCTCTCTCACTCGCCTCCGTTTCTCCAACTTTAGAAATTTTCTTGGGATGAGTGGGTCCCTCAGCCGAGGGTGTGTGTTGCTTAGGGATTCTCTGGTTGGATTTTAGTTGTTTAAATTGTTGTTCATTCCAGGAGAGATTTGAAGAGCTCCTTTTATGCCGCCATCTCGATTAGTAACAATTTATAATTTTAAGACAGAGTTTCTTTTTCCTTTTCTGAAATGTATATACATTTTTTGATACCTTCCGTACTTGTATACATGATCAAGAATGCATATTTCAAGACCTCATTATTGCTTTGTAATAGCAGTAAATTGGGAACAATCTAATGTTCTTCAATAAGAAAGTAGATAATCAAGGTATGGCATAACAATCCTATGAAAATACTATATAGTTAATAAAAATGCGCAGAAAGATTTTCAGTATGTGATAAGTTTCTTAAAAGCAAATTTCAGTGGATTGTGCATAGTATCATCCAATTTATGTAAAATAGGGTTGTATATTTGCCTATATGTATATGCAACTGGTTAGAATATAGGACTAGAATGCTATACATCAATTATTTCCAGTGGTTACCTCTGGGGAGGAGAATATGTGGAGTTGATAGGTTCAGTAAGGAAAGATAATCACACTTCCATGTTTTACTCCAAATATTTCTGAACTGTTTGAATGTTCTATGATTAGATTTTATTTAAGTATAGCTTGTGCGCCTTATTAAAGAAAATACTTTTTACAAGAATTTGAAAATCCCTGTGTTAGATAATGGTGTTAATGAACCCATGAATACCCGACCTTTCTCCTACATAGACAAGTTAGTCCCACATGGAGAAAATCTCTGTCTGACAAAGATTATACCTGCTAACTCCAGTCAGCTTTTGCAATCACATATGTCATTTGTCACAGTCACATCAGGTGGGAGAGTGTGACCGGTTTATTGCTCCTAGCTCACAGCATGTGTCTTATTGGCAGGTTTGTGGCTCTACCCTTTGTTCTTTGTTTTAAACCATACCAAACAATTTATCCACTTATAGTATACAATTAACTGGCTTTTAGTACATTCAAAGAGTTGTGAATCCATTACCACAATCCATTTTAGAACATTTATATCACCTCAAGAAGAAATCCCTTACCCATTAGCAGTCATTCTTTACCCCTCCTCCTATCCTTTTCAAACCACAAATCTATTTTTGTCTCTTTAAATTCACTCATTCTGGACATTTCATATAAATGGAATCATACAATATGTGATATTTTCAGTCTGGCTTCTTTCACTTAACAATGTTTTTAAGAGTCATCCATGTGTGTAACATGTGTCACTACAGCATTTATTTATTTATTTATTTATTTATTTATTTATTTATTTTTTGCTAAGTGATATTCCATTATGTGAATATACCATGATTTATGTATCCATTCATCAGTTGATGGACATTTGCACTCACTATTGTAGGTAATGCTGCTATCTACATTCATGCATCAGTTTTTTTTATTGTTTTTTTCACAGAGAGAGACAGAGAGAAGGGGGAGGGCCAGAGCAGTCTCCACAGCCGCACATCATCAGTCCTCAACATGGCTTCATTCCACACAAGTGGGCGGGGCTGCGCAGGGCAGGAACTAGGCTGGGGGCCTTCCGCATGGGAGGCATGCCCCCTCAAGCCAGGGACCAAACCAAGAGGGCAAGAACCGAACTGGGGGCATCCCAGATGGGAAGCACACCCCAGTTCAGCACGTGGATCCACATGGGCCGGAGTCGGAACGCGTTCCCCCATCCCTGGGACTGTAAAGCGAGCGCTCAACCACCTGAGACATCTCAGCCTCCCTCATGCATCAGTTTTTGTGTAAGCCTGTTTTCATTTCTCTTGGTGATGCATCTAGGAGTAAATTGCAGGGTCATACGTTAATTCTACGTTTAATGTTTTGAGGAATTGCTAGATTGTTTTCCAAGGATGCTGTCCCCTTTGACATTCCCACTAGCAGTGTGTGTTTCAGTTTCTCCATATCCTTGCCAAACTGGTTTTACCTGTCTTATTGATAAGATAAAGTAGGTGGGTGAAGTAGTTTTTATATTTTCTGTGTCTTTGAGAATGACCACCTGTGTTAAGTAGGCTTCTGCTATAGTAACGTTGTATAATAAAAACAACCTCAAACTTCAGTGGCTTCAATCACATTGTCTATTTCTCCCTCATAGTTTTGCACATTGACTATGGGCTGTGCATTTGTTCTGATATATTTCATGAATCTTCATGCTAGGACTAGAGAATGCTGTTTTCATAAGGGAGCTTAGAATCTCAAGCAGCAAGCAGAAATACTCCATGGCCTATAGCCGACACACGTAACTCCTGCTCTCAAACCATTATTCAAAAAATTCTTGTCACCATACCCAACTTCAGTAAAGCTGGTAAATAAACTTGGCTTGTAGTGGCAAAGGGCATGAGTGCATAATTATATTAGGTATGGAAGTAAAGAATTGGAAACAATAATCCAATTTATTTTACTACTCAATTCTCTACCTCCAATTCTATCCTTTTTTCTGTTTTCTAACATGGCGTAGCCATTATGTTGCTAGTACTCCAAATGTGATATGTCTCAAATCTCAGAAACCCTCTTTATTCTCTAAATAACTCGTCTTAATTTCTCCACCTGGGGAACAACAGCCAAATTTGGAATTACTAGAAGCTCAAATAATTAAGAATTAGAGTGCTCTTTTTCTGTCAGGCTTTCTTCTCTTTTACTATATATCAAATGCTGATAGCTTCTACCCAATATTTCTTATCTTTTTCTTTCTTAAACACACACACACCCTAATTTTATTCAGAGTCACAATGTGCTTTTCCCCAGCCTCCCTCATTTGCAGCTGAGACTGACCCTATGGTGAAAACTTGCTGTAAATTTCTGGAAAAGTTTGGTTTCTTTATCATTTTTTCCTTATTATTGTCTAGGACATTAATATGAGATGAGAGGTAGAGTGGACATATTTAACCATGAGGTGACCATACAGATAGATGAAAGCCACATGCTAAGAATTGGGCTGTAGAATGGAAGAAGGAACAGGAAACAGTGATAACATCATAGAATTCTATTCCACCTGGCCGGCCCACTTCTGGAAGTTTTGTCAAGACACGCTATTATTGATAAAGCATCAGTGTCTTTACATTATCAAATAATTTAGAAACTTTTTAATGTGGTTATTTAAATGTCCTAAAATGTTCTCTAAACTGCTTATCTTTCATTTTATGGTTATTCTTTGTTCCCTCAACCAACCACCTATCTGAAATCTATTCTTTGTCCTTATCTGCTGTGTTCTCTGCCCTACCTGGAGGCTGAGGCTGGGGGCCTATGTCTCCCAGCCTTTCTTGCTGGTTGTCTCCTTCTTGAGTTTGGCCAACAGGAATGCACAGGCTAAGAAAGCAGAGCAGGAGAGAAAGAGACCAGGGTTTTTCCTCCCACCTATTCTTTGCTTTGATGCCTCTTCTCACACACCTCCCTGACCTCAGCTTCTACCAGACTGCCCCTCCTCCAGGGCCCTCACTGGGGTCTTTAACATGAATTCCTCAGCTTACCTCCTCATCCCAATAGTGGTAATGGCACCCCAGTATTGCGAGTGTCTGGGTGCCTCAACATTCCTTGTTTGTTCCTATAACTCTGCCCAATGTCTATACATGGTCCGTGCAGTTAAGTGCCTTTGCAAGAACCATCTGCAGTGAATTGTTTCCAGCTGGCATCTGACTAATGTAGTAAAACCTCTTTCGGTATATGCGTTTCAGGTTTGCATTTCAGCAACTTTTCTCATAATCCTCCCTTTGCTTGAAATCCCTTTCCTCCCATCTCTGTTACTAGCTGTCCTTCAAGGCCCTCTCAAAAACCACTGCTCCCAAGTAGCCTCCCTAATCCCCACACCGTGGAAATCTCTTCTCTCCTTGAACTCACTCAGCACATACTTGAGAGTGATTATCCTTTTCTGCTTTAAATTATAGTGACTTATGTACATGTAACTCTGGCCAGTTTGTAAATTCTTTGAAGTCTGAACCCACACCCAGGTCTGGTTTGTTTTTGTTTTTCTCTTTCTTCTTTATATTCCTCCCCAAAATTTGCTTCTATCCCCAAAAACACTCAAAACAAGATTTGGTACCAAATGGCCATTCCATCATTTATTTTTATTACTATTTATTGGTACTTATCACTATTACAATAGACACCAATTACTAATTTATTGCAATGTACAGTTTACCAAAAATTATGAAAATGATGCCACAGACTAAAATTTCCCTTTGGTGATAATATTACATTAAAAGTTGTTACATTTAAAATATGTAATAATCATTCATCTCTAATACGTATATAAGAGACTTTATAATTTTATTTAAAAATTTTCAATTGATAAACCTGGTTTTCTCCCACTACTATTCGTGGATATAAAAAAAACAAAATTCATGTATGAGCATATATTTATCTGTAACTGAGGCTACCTCATGTTACAAGTTGGAATCAGAGTTATAAGGTTATCCTCTGATCTTTTTAAGCTCTGCTCTAGGAAGTTCTAGAGAGGCTTTCCAGGAGTGGGTAATAGATTGAGAAGTCCCCAGTAGGCCTTCACTTGGAGAAAGAATTCTGGTCTTCATAAAGAGTCAGAACAATTTCTCTAATCTCACCTCCCACTCTGAACACCCCCACAATGTCATTGTGTTTAGTTGCTAAGTCTCTGCCTAAACATTATTAACGGGGAATTTACTTACTATGTAATACAAGTATACGCTGTGTTTGCAAACAGCCCTAACTTTAGAATGTTCTATTTTATATTTGGCAGCAGTCTGACTACCCATCATTCTAATGCTTGAAGCAATAAAGAATATACCTAAATGTTCTTCCTTATAACAGCAATACTTTAAGATGGGGATCGTATTGCCACAGGTATCTCTTCAGACTAAAAGCCCCATTTCTTTCAAATGGTCTTCATATGACATTTTTTTAAATCCCATTGGGTCACATGTTATTTGTCAAAATCCTTCTTGAACCATGATGCCTAGAACTGAAAATAATTTTCCTGTTGTATATTGACAAGAGCAAAATATAGCACTATTCCTACAATTTCTATTCTGGATGTTAAAAACCAGTTACAGGGACTGCAAATTTCCAGTCCAGCATGTAAGGAGGTTATTTATAAGTTGCCTATCTGTTCAATTAGTAAAAGGCTGAACAAACTGACAAACAATTCTTCTTAGGTGCATAAGAGCAGGGAGATGACAGGACAAACCACTGCCTCAAAATTGGAGAAACAGGTGAATACAGAGAATCACAACTTCCCAGAGCAGAAATCACCACAGCACCAATACTGGCATAAGAAAGCCTGAACTATAATGTTAATGCAATAAGACAAGAAAAGGAATAAAAAGTATACATAGTTGTAAGGCAAAAGATGGAACTGTCTTTGTTTGCAGATGACATGATTGTCTATGTAGAAAATCCAAAATAATTGAATCAGACACTCCTGGAACTAACAAGTAATTATAGCAAGATTGAAGATATAAGGTTAATATATATTATAATAAAAGTCAATTTACTTTCTTATATACCAGCATGGACAATTGGAATTTGAAATTAAAATCACTTTACCATTTACATTAGCATACTGCTAAATGAAATACTTAGGTGTAAATCTAAAAAAATATGTACTCAGTCTACATGAAGAAAACTATAAAATACTGATGAAAGAAATCAATAAATACCTTTAGAAGTAAATACTACATGGAGAAGTATTCCATGTTCATGACTAGAAAGAAGCAATACCATCCAGATGTCAGTTATTTTTAACTTGGTCTATAGATTCAACATAATCTCTATCAAGACCACAGCAAGTTATTTTGTGGCTAGCAACAAGCTCATTCTGAAGTTGACACAGAGAAGCAGAAGACGCAGGATAACCAACTAAATATTGAATAAAAAGTACAAAGTGAGAACTAACACTATGTAGCTCCAAGATTTACTATAAAGCTAAAGCAATCAAAACAGTGTAATATTCACAAAAGAACAGAACAGAGTGCAGAAATAGACCCACACCAATATAGTCAACCAATTATTGACAAAGAAGCAAAGCAAATATGGAGTAAAGACAGTCTTTTTATTAATTGTTAAATTTATTAGGGTGACATTGGCTAGTAAAAATTACATAGGTTCTAGGTGTCAATTGTTGTACATCATCTATGTGTTGCATTATGTGTTTACCACTTTAATAAGTAGTGCTGATACAGCTGGATATCTACATGCAAAGGAAGAAGCCTCTCAGCTGAGTCAGTCCCCTTGAAAGAGCTTTCCCAGAAATACTTTTCGAAGACCTCTGCTTGTATTCCTATTGCATTGAGTATCCCAGTCCAGAAGGGAGGCTGGGCAATGTAATTTTACAGTTGGGCGTATTGCCATACTCAACACTGTAGGTGTTCTTTTACTAAATTAAAAAGGCAGAATGGATATTAGGTGGGAAGCTAGCAATAGCTGCTTCTTACTATTTATTTTTGAAAACTTTTTTTTTTTTATTGAGGCATAGTTGATGTACAACATTATATTAGTTTCAGGTGCACAACATAATGATTTGATATTTGTATCTGTTTCTTATATGTAACACTAGGAATTACTTTTATGTCACTTTTTCTACTCTTTACTGCTATAGATGATTTTTCCCCTTTTGAAACTAATTACATACCTTATGTTCACTTCTTAAATTGTATTATAGCTTGCTGAGATTTTGTTGAATCTTAAATGTGGGCATCAATAGAGTAAGCTATTCCTTCTACCTTTACGATATCTGAAAATTTGAAAATTATGCCAACATGCTGATAGAAGAGACTACCTTTAAAATTGATGTCAGCACAAAGGAATGTATAACATCCAAGCCATATTTCTTCATCTTTTCACAAAGATGTCATAAAATCATTTTATCAAATGCTATTTAATTCCAGGTGTGTGTGTGTGTGCGCGTGCACTTACGCTGTCCAGAAAAAAATCCAGCCATAAATACCTCTGGTTTTTTTCTATTATTTTTCATATTACATGGCTGGATACTTTCTGGAATATATATGCCATAGAATACAATGGAACCATTAAAACATTCATTGACATGAAAAAACATTCATGATATATTATTTACATAAAAATAGGTTATGAAACCGAATGTGTAGCATGAACCTATAATAGTTCATTTGAAGTCTAGAAAGATTAAAATATTACAGGGTTATCTATGACTGGTAGATAATTGGGGAATCTTTTTCTTTGCTTTTCTGTCATCTGCATATTCTACAATGCACTTTGTATTACTTTTGTGATAAGAAAAAAGATAAAGATAACTGATCAAAAACGACGTAGATTCTTCTAGAAGTATTATAGAGAATGAACTTTTTAAATGTAAGACTAAAGGCTAGGAGACCAGGGAGAACGACATTGGTGTTCTCCAAATGAGACCCAGAGCCCTGAGGCAGTGGCAGTACAGGTGCACAGTAGACAGATCAGGAAATATTTAGAAGGCGGGACTGGAAGAGCTTGGTGATCATTTGATGTGGAAAGGTAATAAGGATTTGGGGTGATTCCCAGCTAAGAGTGGTTTCTAAATAAGCAAATCGTGCATTTGAGGTTATTAATTGCAATGAGATAAATAAAAAGAGAATCTAGGTTTTCTTGGGGGGTGGAGTGGGGAGGATATGAGCTAGTTTCTATGGTTATATTAAAAACAAAAAACAAAAAACCTCCAAAACTTTAGTGGCTTAAAACCATTTATGAGTAAAAATCTGAAATTGGGTCAGCACTCAGCAGAAGGCTTTCCTCTCTGATCTATTAATACTTCATTTTGGGTAGTTTAGAGGTGAGGGTTTGGGGGACCTGGAATTATCTGAATGTATAACTTCTCCCCATGTGTCTCCAGCAAGGTGGTTTCAAGAATTTCAAGGTACCAAGATAGATAGAGATGATAGGTCAGTGGGTGAGTGGGTAGGTAGGTAGGTAGGTAGGTAGGTAAGTAGATAAGAGAGGTGAGATAGGGAGATAGGAAAAGAGGGAAGGATGGAAAACAATGCAAGATGATGTGTTTCCATGCTTGCCATTGCTTCACTCCAAGCCCAACAAGACATAGAAGGTGGCTTGGTAGGTGTGGTGCAACCACTTGGGACATCTGTAGACAAAATGAATGTATAATTATATTTTGGAAGCAGTTCATAGGATGGAGAAAGTAGGAGAAATTGATCTTACTATTATCTCTCTTGTATCAGTTTTCTTTTGCTGCATAACAAAATTACAACAAACTTAATGACTTAAAATACCATTAAAAATAGCCTCTTATTGGGGAAGCTGGGATGGCTCAGTGAGTTAAGTGCTTGCTTTACAGCCCCAGAGCCCAGGGATTGATTCCCAGGCCCGACCCATGTGGACCCATATGCTGAGCTGGGGTGTGCCCCCAATTCAGTTCTTGCCGGGGGCTATGCGGAAGGCTCTTGGCCCAGTTCCTGCCCTTCACAGGCCCCTGCCCACCTGTGGAGTGAAACTATATGGAAAACTAATGCTGTCAACTGTGGAGACTGTTCTGGGCCCTCCCCTTTCTCTCTCTCTCTCTGTCTCTGTCTCTCTCTCTGTCAAAAATAAATACATACATACATACATACATACATAAAAATAAATCTTAGAAAAAAAACACCCCCTTATTAGCTCACAGGTCTGTAGGTCAGATGTCAAGTGTGGCATGGCCGTGTCCTCTGCTGGGGGTATTATAAGGCTGAGAGCAAGGTGTTGCCCCAGCTGAGTTCTCATCTGGAGGCTCTGGGAAAGATATCACTTCCAAGCTGGCTCTTGTTGGCAGAATTCAGTTCTTTGTGGACGTCCCAGTCTCATTGCTAGCTGTTAGCTTGGGGCTGCCCTCAGCTCCTAAAGTCTGCTCACATCTCTTGCCGTAAGACCGCTCTATCTTTGAGTCAACAATGGCAAGTGAAATCCTAGAGCTCCAAATCTCTAACTTCCCTAAAATCACCTAAAGAAACCCACAGCTTTAAAAAGCACTCCTATGGTTAGGTTTGGTTCACCTGGATAATTTCCTTAAAGTCAACAGTACCATCTAATATAACCTAATAACAGGCATAAAATTTATTGTACTGTAGTCCCAGGGATAATGCACAGCATGTACATAGGGAGGGTGGGGGGAGGCTGGAAGTCTTCTGGGCTATCTGTCTTTTATTTATTTATTTATTTTTAATGTATTTTTTGAGTTTATTTTATTTTTTACATTTGATGCCCCTGCCCCATGCCCCCCCAAGCCCTACCACCCACCTCCCCCACCACCCCCAGGCAGCCACCAAACCACTGACTGTGTCCGTGAGTTTGTGTTTGTTACTATCGGTTTTATAGTCCACCTATGAGTGAGGTCATATGTTTCTTTCTTCTTTCAGTCTGACTTATTTTGCTTAATAAGATGTTTTCAAGAAGTTGTGGGACATTTACACCATGGAATACTAAACAATAAGAAAAGATGAAATACAACCATTTGTGACAACATGGACGGGGCTATTTTAACATTCTGCCTATTATACCTTCCATTCCTAAATCTGACTTACAAGCCCATAATTCTCCGCTATCCAAAGCTGCTTGATAGTGTATCTAAGCCAAGATTATTTGGGGCTGACAGAATAATATCAATAAATGAGAGATGGAAATAAAATTATTCTTCTGTTCTACTGTACTCCCATGATTTTCATCAAAAGAATGTTCTGTGAATCCTAGCACATACTGAGTACTCAAAAGTATTTGTTGAATGAACTGTGGATTCCATAGAGGAGAACAAATATTTGTAAGGATAAATGAAAAGATTAACATAAGAGGTAAATTGACTTTAAATGATTATCTAGCTGTTTCAAAAGAGATGTTGTCTAGTTCTGGATCAATCATCAGTATATTCCTAAACCCTGAAAGAATAATTGGTGAGAATACCACAAAATTAACTCAATATATGTTTGTGGAATGACTGAGTGGACAAATTCCTTTTTTTGGTGATTCTCTTGGGGATGAGATAGCCTGTGCACAACACTCCTTGCTTTCCTCACCAACCACCAAACCATAACTTGGCAGCGTACACACCCTATTGGTGACACAGGAGGAAAACTCTTAGAAATCATCTCTCTTACATTTCATTAAGTACTAAGCATATTTTAAAAGACACAATCTCTAAAACTGTGAATTTGATCAGTACAAATGAGTTCATGTTAAAACACTGGAAATTGTTTTCAGATATATGTGTTTACCTTGTACTCTTCTATATACTATACACACCCACACATATTTATATGCTATTCATTGCATTCCATAAATATTACTTATACTTTTCTTCTGTGACCCTATATATATATTCACTTCCAAAATACCTGGTTATAATAAATCTGTTTAACGACATAAAGATACATCTGTGATTAACCCAATTATAATCTGAAAAAAATCCTTAAATTCTTTATTTTATGAATATATTGAAGTGTAATTATAATATGATAAACTGCAATGCTGAGAACCTCAATCCCTTCATCACAGATACAATTTCTTTTAGTTGAGAGAATTTTGAAGACATTTTAATATACGAGGTCTGACAATTAAGTTTGCACACTTGCCAATCAGCACTTACATTGGCAGCACTGATAAACAACTCTGTGAGGTTTCATAACCTTGGTACATCAGTGTCTTTCACAGCTGTGTTCATGTCGACATGCGACAGTATCCTTCTAAGCGGCATTCATTATTGTTGTGTGTTTTTGTGTGCAATTGGGAGAACGTCAGAGCAGTGAACAAACATTAAATTTCATATTCAACTTGACAAGAATAAGTGAAATCAGGAACATATTAGTCCAAGTTGATGGGAACAATACCATGAAGAAAACAGCAGTGTAAGAATGGATGAAACATGTTTCTGCGAGGAGAGAAAGCTTCACTGATGAAGAGGTCAGGACGGCCAGGAACAAGCAGAACTGATAGAAATGTTGCAAAAATTCATCAAATTACACACTAAAACTGTTGGCTGTGAAAAGCACGGCAGACCAAGTCAACATTGATAGAGAAACAATTGGAAAATCTGAACTGAAAATCTCAGCATGAGAAAGGTGTGTGCAGACATGGTCCCAAAGGAGCTCACCAATGAGCAAAAGCAAAGGAGAGTCAAAATTTGCCAAGACCTTTTAGAGAGGCAAGACAGTGTTTGGGGCCATGTTATCACTGGTGATGAAACGTGGGTGTAACAATATTACCCCAAAACAAAGCATCCAAGTGCGCAAAAAAGTTCCATCAGTCCAAATCAAGTGTCAAAATGATGTTGCTAACTTTTTTTATATTAGAGGGCTTGTTCATTATGAATTTATACCAACTGGATAAACAGTCCACCAAGCTAACTATAGTGGAAGTGCTGAAAAGGTTGTGTGAAAAAGTTAGATGAAAATGACTTGAACTTTTCCCCAACAACTCATGGCTCTTGCATCATGACAATGTACCAGCTCACATGGCACTCTCTGTAGGGAGTTTTTAGCCAGTCAACAAATAACTGTATTGGAACCGTCCCTCCTCTCCCTACTCACCTGATCTGGCCTCCAATGGCTTGTTTTCTTTTTTAAGATTTCTTTTATTTATTTAGAGAAGGTGAGAGAAAGAGACAGACAGACAGAAGCAGGGAGGGCACAGGTCTCCATAGCTGTATGTCTAGTTTTTTTGGACAGTTTTATTTCACACAGGGGGCCTCCTACATGGGAGGTGAGAACCTTTGTGGCCATCCTGGCAGTTACCAGTTGTGCTGCAGTTTGGCATATGGGTTTGCATGGGTTGGAGCAGGGATTCCATCCTGGGACCTCATGGTTGCAAGGCAAGTACTGAATCTGCTGAGCTATCCTGGCATCCCCATGACTTTTCTCTTTACTCAGCGGTAAAGGAAATATTGAAAGGAAGACATTTTGATGACATTCAGGACATCAAGGGTAATACAACTGTTCTGATGACCATTCCAGAAAGAGTTCCAAAAGTGCTTTGCAGGGTGGACTAGGCATTGGTGATGGTGCATAGCTTCTCAAGGGGAGTACTTCAAAGGTGAGCATAGTGATATATATTTTTTTAAGATTTATTTTATTGTTTTTGACACATATTGGTATTTAGCAATGAAATGTGTAGCACTGTTTGTGGGATGAGTTCATGAACTTAATTGTCAGACTTCATATATAATGCTTTTTTCATTTGTAAAATGGTAACTTATTACCATAAGAGTAACTTTGCATAGTCAATGTAATGTAGAAATTGTACACTTGGAACCTATGGAATTCTTACCAACCAATGTCACCCCAATACATTTAACAATTAAAAAAAAATGTAACCTTGCCATAGTAATAAATTATTAAGTACAAAAAGTCTCTTATAAACAGAAGACTACCAACACCTAACTTGTGCAAAACAGAGGTGTTAGAAATGCTGCCTATTTCCATAGTATCTACATACAGTTTACGTACTTGTATAAACAACACAGTTACAGAACAAGACATTGTACATGTTTTAAAGGCTGTTAGAACTGGAATAACCCTCAGAGGTTACATTGATCTTTGGTTTTAGAGATGAGGACACTGAGAAACAGAAATGATTTACTAAAGGCAATGTGGCTGGTTTAGTAAAGTCATGAAGGAACTCATGTTTCACAACCTTCTAAGCCAGTGGCATTTATACACCGCAACCACAGTAAGAAATAGACTTCACATACATATATTCCACTGATCTGTGGTGCTACTGAGTATAATATAAAACATATCAGCATAACATATACCACTGAATTAGAAAGATACTGTCTAGTATGTGATAACACAGACAGAGCTAAGATACCCTGATCTTTAAGATACATCCCAAGGGGAAGCTGGGATGGCTCAGTAGGTTAGGCACTCACTTTGTAGCGCCGGGGACCGAGGATCGAATCCTGGCCCCGGCCCATGCGGATCCATATGCTGAACTGGGGAGTTCCCCCAGTTTAGTTCTCTCTCTGTCTCTGTATCTCTATCTCTATCTCTCTCTGTCAAAAACAATAAAATAAATAAATTAATTTTAAAAAAAGATACATCCCAATTTCCAAACTGCAAAGAAGAGGGGGAAAATAAAGGCATCTAAATACAACTGTACACACAAGTACTGTGTAACTAAAACAGAAATTTTACATTATTTATTGCATTCTACTCGTTTTAAAATGATGGTATGGGTCCAATGAGTTAACTTTGCCACCCACTAATGAGTGGACTTGATCCAAACACTAAATCATGTATTGCAGATAATTAGAAACCTTTAACATACACAACCAAGGTGCTAACTGTTCAGTTTGAGAAGAAGAAAAGAAATAGTTTCATGTGGACAGAAACCACCTGGAAAGTTTTCAAATTAGAAATAAGAATTCAGCCTTGAAATACAGTGAGATAAAGAAGAGGAAGTGAACATTTGAGCAACTAAAAAAACAAAACAAAACAAAAAACCCTCAAATTAAAAAAGATATCCAATCCTTAAATTAAAATATAACCATTTACCTTAACAAAAATATATACTTATAACACCATTTTAAAGGTCTGAAATAACTTCAAAGATGAAAACAAATTTTAATGTCTCCTTTACAGAAAATATACAGAAACCTGAAAAAATTAAATATAAAACTGATTTAGACAAAATAATGCAACCCCCCCCCCCCCCCGGCCATTCTTCTTTTATAAATTCAAAGGAGGTCAAATAGTCTGACAACTAAATGACAGCAGCCTGAAAACTAATGGCGGGACAGTCTCCTAACCTCCCCCCCCTTTTTTTCTGTGCTTATCTTAGAGTCAAGGATTAATGCAAAAATAAAATTTTGGAATCCCCTCCTTGCTGTCCTCTCTGAATATGAAAAAGGAAAAACCTGAAGATATAATGTACCCAACAGAAACCGGGGAGCTGAAATCCTCAGTGTTTTCTCTTACATTAGTTCTCAGACTTTTATCTGTAGTCCTTGCAAAAAGGAAGCAAACAAAAACAAACCCAGAAGTCCATTTTGTATGTGCATGTGAAATGTGCACACCGCAGTGCGAATGTGATCATATTAAACAAAATGTGCAATCTTGATAGTTAGGCAAAGTCACTGCAGTCGTTAGCACGTGAAATTTCAAACCCTTTGATGAAGGTGCCATCTTTCAGCCAAACCCTGGCAGAAAACCTTAGGTTCCTGTTAGAACCTCCTTCCCCAGTCAGGTGCTGGGCTCCATCCGGAGGGATGAGGGTTCTCCCTTTCCATCACAGCTAAGCGTTCCCAGACCCAGCAGAAACCTGGGTTTCTGCAGGACACTCAACGTGCAGCCAAGAGTCCCAGATCTGCGAAGGGCAGCTGGAAATAGATTTAAAATGGCAACGCGGACCAATCAGCGCCGCCGCCCCGAAGCAGACATTTACACGCTCGTTCACAGGCTCAGCGGAACCTGGCGGTGCCTAACTCCCTGCTTAGGGGTGTAAAGTAGGCGTTTTTATTCCACAGTGGTCTGTAATTTGGGGGGGGGGGGAGAGAATTCTTCCTCGGGTGAAAGTTTTTATTTTGGAATTAATCCAAAATAATTTTGGGCTTGATGTGTAAAAATCTGAACCTTCAGAGTTTTTTGTTATTCAGGGATGAAAAGAGGCACATTTTAAAATGTACTCCACCTTTTTAAAATGGACTATAGTCATTATGGTGTTCACATAACTATGAAACAGCCCAAGTTATAAAATTAGGACTTGGCTGAAAGGGAGTTCCTAGGGAGCAGGTTAACTCGAGGTAAACTGAAGGGAGTGTTGGACAGTTGGAGCAAATGTGGTGGTAGGAAGCTTACAAGGTCCCGGCGTGCGGCAACCCCTCTACCCTCTACCCTGCGAACGTTGCAACTCCGGTGCACAGAGCCAGCCTGGAGGTGGGGGGAGACTGCGTCACCTCTAGTCTTTCCCAGAGCAAAATTTTCAATGAAGAGGTGCGCTCCGCACGTGTATGTGCACATTGTTTGCACGTGTGCATGTATCTGTGAATGCACGTATATCTGCGTGCATGTAAATGTGCGCATGTTTGTTTACGTGTGTTTATGCATGCATGTGCCTTAGTGTGCACGTGTATCTGTGTGCATGTCTCTGTGTGCGCGCGCCGCGTCGTGCAATCTGTAATGAGGGCATTACAGATTGTAACTGCGGCGGGCCCGCTCCTACTCTTCAGTTCCTTCGCACTCACAGGGACGTAGAGAACACTGTGGCGCGTGCAGCTAGACGCTTCTTGCAGAGTGTTGGCTCCGCGTTGTGGAGGGGCAGGTAAAGGCCAAGCCCCTAAGCGCAGCTCTGCGGCAGTCACATTCTCGTGCCTTCCTAGGACAACCGCCCAGGAGCGACCTCGGGCGGCGGGCGGGGCGAGGCCAGCAGCAGGCCGGCCGGGGGTCCTGGCCTGTCCCTTTAACCCCGCCGCTGGGTGGGAGCACGTGAGCCGGGCTCCGGGTGGCACCCGGGCGCCACCGCCGCTGAGGCAGTTGTATTGCGAACGCTGGCAGGCGCCTTGGCTCGACGGTCCGCCTGACCTCCCTCCTCCTCATACTTTTCCTCCAGCGCAGCCCCCTCCCCTTTATCCGCCCACGAGTAGAGGTGGGCACTCCCCCCCATCCGCTACCCCCTCCCCAAGCGCGCGCGCGCACACACACACACACACACACACACACACTCTCTCTCACACTCATCCCACTTGAATCCAGGGGCAGGAACTCAGAAAACTTCCAGTCCGGGCAGCGCGCACTTGGTGCCGGAGCAGGAGCGAGCAGCGGGTTCCCCTCTGACTCTCTGGTGCCGCTGCCGCCCGCTCCCGCCACCCGAGGAGGCACGGTGCCACCCACTGCTCGTTCCTTGCCTGCGCTCAGTGCCCGACCCTGTCCCGGCAGAACCTCCCCATCCTCCCTTGGCTTTCCGACTGCCCTAGGCGCTATTTGTGTTCTCTTTCTTTCTCTTTCTTGCTCTGCGAGCGCGGAGCGGGGGAAAGAGGAGGAGGAATTCTATCCCCGCCTAACATTTCAGGGGACACAATTCACTCCGAGTCTCTTCCCTTTCCAAGCCGCTTCCGAAGTGCTCCCGGTGACCGAAACTCCTGATCCCACACCGACAGGACCGCCTCCAACCTCAAACCCTCTTTTGCTTCTCCTTCGCCTTCCTCCTCTCGCTACCTCCGCCGCCGCCACCGCCACCTCCACCTCCGGCACCCACCCACCGCTGCTGCCGCCACCAGCAGCGCCTCCTTCTCTCCTCCTCCTCCTCCCCTCTTCTGTCTTTTCGGCAGCCGCTGGACGTCCGGGGCGGATGGTGGCAGCGGCGGCAGCCTAAGCAGCAGCAGCCCTCGCAGCAAGCCCGCGCCCGCTCGCCCTGCCTCATTCTCCAGCCCTATCACCCGCTCTCTCGAAAGGTGCTGGGCCGGTTGGGGGCGGCTGAGGCACAGCGGCTGCAGCGGCGGTAGCAGCGGCGGCGTCAGCGGGAGGCAGGATGAGCGCACGCGGTGAAGGCGCCGGGCAGCCGTCCACCTCAGCCCAGGGACAACCTGCCGCCCCGGCGCCTCAGAAGAGAGGACGCGGCCGACCCAGGAAGCAGCAGCAAGTCAGTACGCGGGCGGGGTGGGGGCACCAGCCCACCTCCGCTCCCTCCGCGGGTCCGCCGCCGCGCAGCCACCCCAGCGCGGGAGTCCGGTTGCGGCACGCTGCCTGCCGGCCGGGGGCGGGCTTCGGAGTCCCTGTCGCCAGTGCGCGGCTGAGCCCCGGGGCGGGGAGGTGGGGAGCCAAGGCGGGCGACCGGGCGGAGGCGGGAGGTGCGGTCGGGCGAAGCGCGTCCTCGGACTTTCGCTATTGTGCACGACCCTGAGTGGCGTGGTGGCTCCTGGTGATTGGAAGTGGCCGGGGTCGGACAACCCAGGGCTCGCCAGTCGCTTTCCTAGCTGCTTTGTAATTGCCCCGGGAGAAGGAAGTGCCAGGGGGGCAGGGGTGCTCTGCGAGGCAGAGTTGCGGGGACTGAAGTCCTGGGAGCCGTTGGCTCTTTCTCCCGCCAACCGGGACTGCTCGCGGGCCCGGATCTGGCACGCTGCAGTCGCCCCCTTGGCGCCCTCCCCAAATTCTTGGTGGCCGGTGACTCGCGCCCTCCCGACAAAGACCTCGTGGGCCCGCCAGGTCCTCTTAGGTGTTTCGGGGAAGGGGCTGCAGGAGAGCCTGGTTCCGCGTGGGACAGGATTAACTCGTTTGGCCAAGGGCGCGATGTAAAGTAGTGTCCGAGAGGGTGCAGCGTAGCCAGGGGTCACTTCCTCACCAGGCGCCCAGTCCCCCCTTAGCCCCTGGGTCACGAGCCTCCGAGCTGCGGACATTAAATGTGCTACTCCCGGGCCATTGGCTGGGGGTTGGGAGGGGACGATCGAGGGGCGCCCGGGACCCCGCGGAGTGGAGGGTTTTGTCTGCGGATGCAACCAATTAAGCGTGCAGCCGGCGGTTGCAGAGCTGCGCGCAGCGCCCAGGGCGGGGGTTTTGTTCGCTGCAATTTCCAAACCTTGGCGGGTAGGGCTGGAGCGGGATATGTCTAGTGAGAACATTAAACTCCGCTTCCGTGGGCTTTAAACGTCTTCGTTCCTTAGACTTAAAGCGCTTCCTCCACGGCAAATAGGCGGATTAGAAAATTACCCTGAGAGTCCCAAAGCTGCCCGAGAGCAAGGTGGGGAAGTAGAACAATGTTTGCTTGCCGGTGCGTTTTGGAAAAACAGAGGGTTGTACCTTTTTGAAATCACCAAAGGAAACAAGCCCATATAGAGGCCCCTGAGTTTTCCCGCTCTGCCCAAGCGACACTTTATACCGCCTTAGGATCCTGTTTTACACCTCCCAGGAAGTCTCTGCCCGTCCCCCCGCCCTTGTTTCCCACCCGGCACCCCGCTCTCTCTAGCTCTTCTAATTGCCTCCCATCTCCAGAAAAATAATGCGAAAGAAATATTAGTGGGGTCTGGAAGTGATTGGCGGTTTTACCTTTGAGTTAAGGCGTAGTTCACAAAGAAAGGAAAATGTGTCTCCGATGTGTTTGCTCCGGATGTGCCCACTGGGGCTGGTGGACCCACAGAAGCTTAACCCGCCCCAGATTCTCTTAATGGGATGCGAATTTTCATTGAAGACTTCCATGGGCTTTAAGTTAATTTTTCTCATTGAATCACCGAATCTGAATGAAGTGTAAATTTGACTCACTGCATAAATATTTAGAAACTGGAATATTAATCATCGCATTCTCTTAACCACTTGACTATTTACTACTTGGCATAGAAGCCATTTAAAGTTTTGCTAAACCTATTGGTAGTTTCAATTTCTCCTTCCCAGACACTCCATTCCTCCTCACTTTTTCTCCCTTTTAGTTTTCTCCAGTTCACTCCCATGGGAGTTTTCTCAAAAGAAAGTTTTGGGGAAATTGTTTATTTTTATCAAAAGATATTTAATTTTAGACTAGAGACCATGTCTGTATGTCCAAAAGGAAGTGGAGAATTGAAGCAATTATCTAGATAATTCAAGCAAAACCTCCCACAACAGATTTACCATAATTATTTGGAAATTTTAAGGAAAATGGAGTTATTTTGAAGTTGAAGAACTTGGATAATTGCTCCAGTATTTCACTCAATGTGTTGATTGAGTCATAATTGACCTACAGTGCAGATATATAGAGATGATTAGAAAGCATCTTTTCAGTAGGGAAGATTGCTGAAATATTTATGATGCAGCTTCATATTTCTGTTGCTTAAAATGCTGGTACAATGGCCAGTAGTTTAGTGTAAAATGCTCACTAGTTCAGAGTTGCCAGATGCATGACATGCAACTTTTCACTTTAAAAATGTACCACTTTCTAAAACATGCAGCCTTGTCACTCTTTGTTACCTTTGTGGGGTTGAAATAGAATCTAGTTTTCATATGTGAAAATGTAATTTCCTCTTTGAACTATTGGATTAAAAATGTAGTTAATTTCCCTTTTATGCTTGATCTGAATGTGTTCAACAGTTCGGTGGAGCAGTGCATGCAGAAAATGTTACTGTAGAGTCAGGGTCAATTTCTTGCAGACATTCTTGCCACAACAGCACTGTTTTTTGTTTTGTTTTGTTTTTTTTCTCCACAATTAGGAGCCAACTGGTGAGCCCTCTCCTAAGAGACCCAGAGGAAGACCCAAAGGCAGCAAAAACAAGAGTCCCTCCAAAGCAGCTCAAAAGGTGAGATTTCTCAAGTCAAGCCCTCCCAACTCTCAACAACCTCAGGAACTTCCCTGTAATTTTCTTATCCTACATCCACACCTAAGGGTTTGTTCCAACTCGGTAACCCAAGACTCATTTCCTACCTTTAATATTAGTAAGATTTCTAAGCACAGGCTTAGCATTAAAAGCCCATGAAGATGCTTCAGTGTTGTTTTAAACAATCATCAAATAATATGAAATTTAAAACTGGAGTGGGAGGGTAGAGGGGGTGGGGAGTGGAATAGTTAAATACAAATCAAAACCATAGGTTTGCAGTTTCCTTCAAAAATAATAAAGATTAATTTACCTTGAGCTTATTTACAAGACTATTGCAAAACCAAATCCCCCTGTTAAAGTTAAGTACTTTGCCAAATAGATGATAATTAGAAGCAAATCCAATTATGGGATACTGGAAAACATTTATGAATTTTACAGCTTTAAATGTGATGATAAAGTATACTGTTTGTTTATAACGAGCCTGCAATATAATATATTATAATCCTCAAAAAGCCTTCCTATCGGGTGATAAAGAAATGCTCTAAATGGGAAAATGAGAAGTTTTTAAACAAATATTTGGCTCACTTGTATTTTTTGGAACTTTAGGATAAAACCTAGTCAAGTATAACTTCTAGTGTTTTCTTTATAAACTTTAAATTGCAGTATAAAATAACTTCATGTTGGTTGTATTTAAGCTGGCAAAGAGGAAATATCTCAGGGTCAATGCATATATAAAAAAGTAAAGGTGGCTATAAAATCCCCCCCCCCCCAGCTTTACTTATAAAGCTGGGGGGGGGGGGATTATATTTTACCTGTAGGTTTGTATATTAGTTAAAAACAAGTTAAAAATTCAGAAGTAAATGTTTATATATCTTTTGGGTAGATTTGAGTTCACTATGTTAAAAGGCACTGTATGCTCATCTTTTGGGGATTAATGTTTTATGTGATTTTCTCTGTATGTGCACTAACCATATTGTAAGTGCAACCAGTGATACATATAAAATTATTTAGGGCGTAACTATGAGCTCTTGTCTGTTTTATTTTAATAGCCTTGAACAGAATTGAAGAAATAGATTTCTAATATATTTAAATATAACTTCTCAGAAGGAAGATTTGTGACTCATACTTAATCAATAAACTTTAAAGTGGCTCTAAATTACCTTGACATTTAAAAGTGACAATACATAATCTTATTTTCCTGACATGAATACTTCGTTACATTTTACCTGATTTATTAAATTAACTAAAAAGGCTAACTTAACAAAGGAGGCTTTTTATTTTTTTTATTTTTTATGTTATAGAGTATGAGATTTACCTAACTTGATTTTACTCTAATGAGATGTCAAAGGAATATCTTGGTAGGTAGCTAACAAACATTTAAACTATGATGCGATTGCGGTGAAAAATCCATCATTATAATGTCTCCAAGGAAGAAAGCTGTAAATCTCATCATAAATAAGTTATTTAAAATTAAATACAAGATAAGAAAAGGAATTATCTTTCAGATTTCACTGTATCACATATTTTTTAATGAGTGAAGAGATACTTCCATCACCTTCTTTTGTTTGAATCCTTTACCACTGATTAACAAAGTCTTCATTGACAAGGAAGGGTGAGACTTGTGCCAATTTACCACCTAAAGCAAAACAAAAAAATTTATCTTTTTACAAGTAAGGTTTAACTGATTTTTAGTTACTTTAATGATAGGCATTTATAATGACCATAATGGGCTACTCATCTATCTGATAGTTCTGTATGTGTATGCATATCACAGCTTCTAAAACAGAAGTAGGGTTTCTCTTTCCCAAAGAAATCTGACCTTTGAAATCTTTCATTCATCCAGACAAAATTATATCACACAATTTTGTTATAAAAGTACCCCATTTAATAAAAGTGAATAAATATATTTGTCCATAACATGATTATTATATCCCTCCAGTTTTACAAATTACATTTCACTTGGATAATACTTTGCAAAACAATGAATGACATTGATGAATTGTTTATGGCATGTATAAACTTAAGATATTTTCACTTTCAAATCAGTATTTATTGAGTTTGCTACTACCCTATATAAACATAATTATCAAACATACTTGTTTTTCAAACATATATTCTATTCTAACAAAACATATTTGTTTAGGATTTTGAAAAACAATTTTTTTAGAATAAATTATATTGTTCATAATATGTAGGATAAACATACCTTGCTAAACTGACCAAAGTAGATATGAGAAACCTATGATTAACAAATTGGGCATTCTTCTGAAATCTTAGACTCATCAAAATGAAAAATATATAACAAAAACTGGTAAGTATATAAGAGAATAGAAGTCTAAAATTAGAAGAGAGGTAGTGTACACTGGAATCTTGGTGATGTTGTGTGTTTAAATGTTCTTGCTGTTTGGAGTTTCTTTACTTACAAAGTTTATGTTTGGTGTCAGTAACTGGCCTTGAGACATTTGACAACAAAAGTGCTTGTTGGAAAATTAGCAGTGTGAAACTTGACAATGCATGCAGAATGTTCAAGACCAGGTGCTTGACTGTTAAATTAGCAATCACTTTCATTTCAGGCCATATTCAATACAAAATTGATTTATATAATATGTAAAACAAACATTTATAAAAACAATTTGCTATGCTTGGAACTTTTAGAAGAGAAGATAATTATTCTCCAATCTGCTTATATTCTATTATGACAAATTCCCACAGATGATCATTATGTATCAATTCTAGTCACTTGTAAGAATTCCAATCTGAGTGTTTAAGATTTGTCCCTGGACCAGTTTCATATTGTATCTTAATTTAAGAAACAAAAACAACAGAAGTTAACATTTTCCTGAATAAATTATTAATGTGTGTGTGTTTTGACCCCTTTTTTATGTTTTAGTTGGAGATATACCTGTGACCAGCTGCCTCTTAATTTCCTTTTTGTTTTGTTTTCCTCTCATGTTTGTGCTGAATGTCTTGTTTTCACATTTCCCATGCTGGGAGAGAAGAAAGATATCAGTCCTTTATGTTTGGCTTAGGGTTTTTGTTGTGGCTTTTTAATCATGAGAGAATGAATACTAAGGGGGTTGTTGTTAATTCTTCACTGTTGAAGGTTACAAGGCAAATTAAGTCTCAAGATAATTCTAATTCAAGTACTTTTAGGAAAGAAGTTTTTAAAGTCTGAATTAAATTTTAATAGAAGAAAATTACATTAAAAAAATCTGATGTGTGAGATATCCTACTTCATAATGTCATAAATTTGTTTGAACTTACTTTTCACTTTAGGTGTAATTACCAGACCTAGAGAGCAGAGTGCAAAATGAAAATATCTAGGTAAAGGATATATAATTCAAATAATGTGTTCAGGCAGACATTTAATTTATATCTTCCATTTGCTTATTCAGAGACCTGATACTAGTTGGATACTATAAAGGCAAATTTGTGCTCTTTCTAATTACATTCCTATAAATGTTGTGGATTTCATAAATGAGTACTAGCACCAATCATAAATGTTTTGGGGTGAGAGACTGTGGGTTTTCCTAATCATTTCTGATAAATGTGTTAGAGCACAGACACTAAGTGAGGACAAGATTTTTTTCAGAACATAGTAGGGTCAATTGAAGAGAGTAAGCAAAGGCATCGTTATAGTAAGTCAGGGAAAGACAATACTGGAAGTTGTCCTACAATTCCAGCCTATGGTTTCGATGTTACTAGTGTGATTTAGTTGGATTTCTCTGTTTTAATGGGCAGGTAATTTCCACTGGGATCCAGAGCCCTATCTGAGTATACAAATGAATCCACCCAGGTAGAGTTAAGTAAAACTAGCTGTTGTCTCCCTTATCTCAATATCTTAGGCTGACTTACCCTGACAATTGACTCTTTTTTTTTTTTTTCTTCACTTTACTTTGCCAGGGAGGACCAGGATTTAATGCATTAGTAAATTATGGCAATGTGAATCATCATAGATTATGATCCAAATATAGGAGATTCAAGTACATCTCAGTTATTTTATGAAGTAACTTTATTTCAAGGGACTCATGGTTCTCATTCTCTGGAAGCTATCGTTCTTCCCAACATTTTCATCAAAAGCTCCTCGTTACTTTGACTGGCCTACATCCCTGGCTCTTTTTTTTATCTCAAAGTCTCAACAGATCATTTTGCTAAGAAGTAAGAATATACCAGATTGATATTCTATGGCTTTTCAGTTCTTTCTTGAGAATAGATGGATGCTGAAGGGCATTTTATGTCAGTTAAGTCATTCAAACCTCTGTTAGTTGACTTTCTACAGTTTCCAGAGCTCACCTTGAAACCATATAGCTTGGCATAAGGGTGGAACAATGGATTTCACTACTTTAGAAGCCAGGGCTTTTAGTTATGAATCTTTGTTCGCCAAACAGGAGGGAAAAGTGATGGAGAACTTATATTTTAGGCTCTTGCTTTATTCTATATTGCTTTAATATACTGAACAATTTTAAATGGCACTTTCTAATTGACTTAGCAAAGAATAGTGTAGTCATTCTCTTTTCTTCAGGATAATATGGGGCAGTTTGTTCAGAAAGTAACCGCCATGAACTCTTGTATCATTGCTATTGATTTTTCTGATTACAAAGAGAGGGACAGTTTAAAGAAGGAGAGCCTTAAACTTTGAAAATAGTGTTTTCTGTCATTTTGGCCTTGGCTTTAATTTAGTATTTGTATAGGTGAACATGGGGGTGTATAAATAATGGCATAGGAGGTGACAGTGAGGGCTTCCTTGGGTACAATGAGCATAAACTTCAATGGACGATGGAATTTACTTATGTTTCCTATTGGAAAATAGAGTGATGGCAAACTTGTAACATCTCTTTAAAACTAAAAATCTTTGTACTTAAAAATTGGAAACCCATAGAACTAGATTATCTAAACCCAAAGAACTAGATTATCTAAAAAGTAAAATGAGAGTTACTCAATGGTTAGTCTGATGGATTAGTCCAGTTGGTTTTGATGCCAG
Source organism: Craseonycteris thonglongyai (assembly GCA_004027555.1). Taxonomy (NCBI): domain Eukaryota; kingdom Metazoa; phylum Chordata; class Mammalia; order Chiroptera; family Craseonycteridae; genus Craseonycteris; species Craseonycteris thonglongyai. The sequence continues at coordinate 56,023 of PVKE010002558.1, read as the reverse complement.
TGCACATTGATTTACACTGTTTCTGTTTTTTAAAGAGAAACTGAAAGAATTAAAATGTGACTTTCTAAACTTTAGATAGTTGAGTCCGTATGCTCTTGGGTCTACAGGTCTTAGTCTTAATATCTGTCTCTATCTATCTGTCTATCTATCTATCTACCATCTATCTAATTCATCCACACATTACACACATACTTGGATATAAATGAATACAAAACAAGGTACTACTATGCCCAAATACTCTTATAGCTTTGTGTGTGTGTGTGTGTGTGTGTGCGTGCAGGTGCACTGATTGATTGATCAGGGGTGAGGGAGTTCTGTGTTTCAAGCCTTAGCACAGTACACAGAACATCTGAGAGCATTTAGAATAGCAAAAAATTATTAGCCATCTAAACTTGACCCAGAAGTTGGAACTGGATAATCGTCATGGCTCCCAGTCTCAGCTCTTGTCCATGTCTTCATTGGAAATTGGGAAATCTCTTACTTTAACTACTCATTTGTGTCTCACCCAGAAGTTTTTTATTTTTAAAGATTTGCCCAAGGCTGTTTTATATTATATAGGAATATCTCCCAGAAGAACAGATCTTTTATTGCACTGAAATCAGATTGGGTCTCAGTTCAACAAGTTATGATGTGGGCACATTGCTTAATCTCTCATTTGTGAAACAGGAGGAGTACTGGCTGCTCTACTTAAGATGATGCTCAGAAAGTCACTGTGGAAACTCATGAGTTGGGAGGTATTTTTTTTAAGGGTAACATTTTAAAGAATGAGGGAGAAAAGAAATTATATTCGAGTACTACTAAATGCCATCAATTTTGTCAGTCACTTTACATGTATATTAACTCCTTTAATCCTCTGATATAGGCATTTTGGTCTTCATTTCACAAATGCTGAACTGATTCAGAGACGTCAACTGTGTCATGTCTAACGTTCAACTCTAGCAAATGGTGACACCTGGCTTGGAATCCAAATCTCATTCTAAAGCTTAGGCTCATCCCACTATGTGCTCTCAAATATTTTGTAAAATATTTGCTACAAGGTAGATAGTTATCTCCAGTAACCTGAAATTCAGGTTGGAAGTTAGGTTTTGAGAAACCTTTGGAGAGCAGCTCCTTACAAGCTTATAAAGGGACTGGAAATGTGTGTCTATTGCAGCTGATATCCACAGACTGGTCATCAAATAAACCATAGAGCTATGCCTTGGAGATCATCACATATCCAGAAATTTTCTTACCGGTATTTAAGTGCAGGGGCTAGACAAAACACTTCCTAAAGTCTTACCCAGAAGTCCTACCAAGCTGTAGAATTCTGATAGCAAGAGGAAAATAAGACACACATGTGCTATAAACATTAGTATTGCTTTTTTCCCTTTCTTCATTCAATTAAGATGTAGTAAGCGTATCTTGTACACCAGGCCTAATGCTAAGGACTTCCAAGTTCAGGAGTTGAAAGTTTACTTACTAGAAGTAAAGTAAGTTTAATTGGAAGTTTAATTTACTAGATTAATTTCTTTTCTTAATTTTTTAGTGCAGAGTACATTCTAAGATCCTGCAGTATCAGAACTTCTTAGAGAAAAAAATAATTACATTTCCCATTTAACGTTCCTCCCAGCCCATGTAAAGTTGCTTCTAAACATATAAAATTAAAAATATAGTTCTGAATCTAAATTTTAAAAAAAGGCAAAAATATGAATGAAGGGAAGCAAGGAAGAAATAACACTTTCACAAGATATGATATGATAACTGCAAATATTAGTGTAACAGTGCTGATTATAGTCTGAAATTTCAGTTCTTGCAAATGTAGAATTCCTACCCCACCCTCAGATAAGCAGGAAATAGAAAGAGGGTTTTGTTTTTGTTCTGTTTTTGTTTTTAATCTCAATTATACATGAGTTTGTAGTATAGAACTAAATTCCACTCTGGAAAAAATACACACCTCCACAGTATTGTATGTATTGATATAGTAAAACAAGCCCCCAAAATGTTTTGTCTTCTATTAAAAAATAATATGCTGAAGAGCATTAAACACAGGAAAAAAGTTAAAGCTTGTGTTTTTCAATATGTAAAAACCCTGGACCTATGGTGGTTTACAAACTAAAATCTCAACTTGTTTTGCAGCTTTTGTGAAGTTTGGTCAGAATGATTAAATAATGTGGGCTTTAAGGAACAATGAAAACCTCCCAGATCGATGCCACACAGCACACGGCTAATGTGTTTCTTGGAGATGTGGTCTCAGAAGAGGGTTTCAGTTTACATGTAACACTGGCCTGAAGACCAAGGAGCAAGTTTGCTTTTAACAAGTCCAAGTGATAATCGTGATAGTTTGCCCTTTAGCTAATGGTGCAAATTTTGTTTTTGAATAGGCTTTTTGTAAATGAGATACTCATTTTAAAATCCTCTTATTTGCAAGGCTTTCTCTGTCTTTGAGAGATTTTCTTTCCCTGACTTTGAAATGCAGCGAAACCCTTTTAGAAAACACCTTTCTCTTCAACAGATTTTAGATACACCCGGATCACATCATGGCCCCTGAAACATAACAACTGTACAAAGAAAGCCTAGCACAGCACTGTTAGCCTTTAAGGTGAATAGTCTCCTCCTCTCAAGCCCACCTATCATCATCCCCTTGCCCATTAAAAAGGATTTCTATCTTTCATATTTGTGTGTAATCTGCTACTGGGTAAACTACAATCTTTAGTTGTTCTCAAAGACTGAAGCAGACGCTGCTGGTGTATAAGGGAATTTTGTATACCTCACTATGTACCAGCCAGAGGGTTTCTTAAAAGCTTCATTCTTAAAGGTGACAGGTGAGTGTAATGGAATATTTGCATTGACTGAACCTTCTTTGAGATTGGACTAACCTGAAGGAGAACTTTTGCTTAAAGAGTTCCATTTTGTTAGTAGTGAAAGAACCATAATTGAGCACTTCATTTATGGCAGCTATTTCACTCCTCACATGAGGCATTATCTCCATTTCACATATAAAATCAAATTAGGGGTTTCAGGGACCTGCCCAAACTTATAAGGCTATAACTTGTCGGAGCAGGGATTTGAATCTAAGCTTTCCAAAATGGAGTCTGTGTTCCTCTTCAGAAGCCTTGCTCTCTCCCTGACAACACTCAGAAAGAAGGTGTGATTCACTGGGCACTCCTGGCTTTCACTTAATTTAATGCATGCCCTTATGACTGAGGTTAAGATAGTGCCACTAACCCCTGACAGTAAGTGATTCGTGTGTGGAGCCATTGAAAAGTAGTAAACTGATTCAGACTGCCCAATCTGACGTTTAGTTTCCCTTCTGTTCTGGGAAACTAGCTGAATCAGTGACAGTTTTAGTTAACTAAAATATTGCCTTATGGTAGCAAATGCATGTATACTAAGGAAAAGTAGCACTGTCAGGAGGAGAGGAGCCCAGCCATTAGAGCCCAACAAAACTGGGTTCAAATCCCAGTTCTGCCATTTACTAGCTTTGTATATGACCTTGAGTTATTTACCTCACCTGTCTAAGACTTGGTTTCTCATCTGCAAAATAAGAGAAATAATAACACCTACCTGTAAAGCTGTTAAGGATTAAAATCACACATGTTAATGACTGTCCAGTGGCTGGAATGTTCAATAAGTGTGAACCTAATATATGGAGTTTGGGTTAATTCACGGGACCTATTGGATAGTAATGCCAGGCCAGGGAGATTTTATTCAGTGAGAAATTTTGTGGCTCATTTGTATGATTGTATGTATGTATGTATGTATGTATGTATTCTCTATCCATTTATCATCTATCTATCAATCATCTATCTAACTCCGTCTGTTTTTATCAGGCTGATTGAAGAGAGAAAGAGAGCCTCATTTGGCTGTGTAGGCAGTTATAACAGTTAATTTTTAGTGTCGTATCAACTACCTACCTACTGCTATCCCAGATAACAAAAGTAAAATGCAAAACAAGTTATTCTGGCTCAGGTTATCTACATTTTGGTGTTCATATAGTCTTGGGATGATTCTTGTAACCAGAAGAGTACATACTTACATTTTCTTTTTCATGAACAGTATAAACATGCTTTTATAGGTGTGTGTGTGTGTTGGTGTATTTGGAGATTGAAGTAGGGGTGATAAACACAGGGAAATTACTTTATAGATAATGCTAAATTTTGATTCAAAAAGGAAAAAAGCAACTATTACCAGAAAAGTCTTTTATGAAGTAAAGCAGTGAAACACTCCCAAGCTAGTTAGAAATATATTTGTGTCAGGTCTATGTGAAATGTGGAATTTTGCTAATGTATATATTTTTATTAATTATTTTTACTTTTTAGCATCCATAGTTTTCATTTCAGCAACAAACATTGATGATCTCTTTCAGCATTTTTTGTCTCAACTTTAGATGAATTGATTGACAGGTGATTATTTTGGCAAGGAATAGGAAATTAATTATATAGAAGTATGCAAGTATTTGTTGTTTAAATGAGAATCCTATGTCTTCTTACTTACATTCAGACTTGTTTTTGATTAGCAATGCAGGTAATAGTGCTTTTTAAGAAACATTCATTTTCTAAAATACTACATTATATATATGGGTATGTGAGAATAATTTTTTTTTTTTATGGATAGAAATAAGAGAAAAATCACTTCAGGAGAGTCTTAGTGTGAAGGTTGTATAGACATCTCTTTATACCATGCAACAAAAAAACAAGAAGAATTCACACAAAAATGGAGAAGATGAACCTTAAAGAAGAAAGAGATTATTAAAACAAACTCAATACCACCTCTGCAAATCGAACATGCTTACTTGAAAAGTGTCCCTTGGTGCAGCACTTATAAATAATGTCAGGTAGGAAACCATATGACTTCCTTTTTCATTTTGCAGAAAGCAGAAGCCACTGGAGAAAAACGGCCAAGAGGCCGACCTAGGAAATGGGTGAGTAGTAAGATATAATCTCTGTTCTGTTTTTCTAATGAAAATTTTCTGTTGATTGAAATGAAAATTACTTTTATTTTATTAGTCACATGAATTTCTAACTTCTGGTTTGATGAATCTTGGAAAGGGTTAAGGCAAGTGAAAGATTACCACCTCTCTTTACCACTAGGCTCCAGGAGTTTACTCAGAACACTTCTTTCCTGGGAGTGACTCCTTTTTCTATCTCTTATCAACATGAAAAGACTCTCCACTCTTCCTTCAAGCAGGGTAACAATGATATGACTTGTTCAGTGGGTTGCATAACTAAGGTTAAAGGGTATTATGAAACCTTGGAAGTTGAATACACATGGTGATAAAGTTCAGATGAAAGGTGTTTGAGATAACTTTTTAACAGTTTCTTTCTTTTTCTCTTTGTTCTTTTTTTTTTTCTTTCTTTTTTTCTTCTGTTACCTCTGTGGCTTTGCTCTGGACACATTTTATTGTCTAGGTGGTTTGTGTGTTCTTTTTCACATTGGCTTTCTTAGGAAACCAGTGTTTAATTTCCAGTTCTTGCTTCCCTTAGTTGTCGTTCTTATATCTTGACCTTATTGATAGTGGCTTTCATGTAAATGTGTTTGATCCTATAGGCACACAATTTCTGGCCTCTTATTTGAAGCCAAAATTTAGTGATTGCCGAAGATCTTCACTAATTTTACCACTTGAACCTTGTTTCCTTTGCTACTACACTGCCATGTTCTTCTGGCCTGGCCTTTCCCATTGACAGAAGAGAACAATCTTAGAAGTGAATGAAATCATTTCTCAAGAAAGAGGAAGGCATCCTCTATACCCAGTATCTTCTATGATGGGATCCTTGGCTTTCTTTTTCTCTCTTCTCTAGTTTATTTATTAATCTTTTGCTTCATCTTTTTAAAACGTTTCTTTGTTGCTATGCTGGATTATATTATCCTGTTAGTTTCCCATTCCTTTTTTCTCTAACGTTCTGTATCACTTTCTATTTGTACTTGGGTATTACCCTTCATTTAATTAATTAATTTATTTATTTTTTCTCTCCTCAACATGTGTTGGAATTAGATTTCTTAGCATGGGAAATGGGGATAATCTGTAGATTAAATACATCTCAGTGTTACAATGTAACCTTAAAGTAAGAGTATTTTATTCAACCTTCTGGTCAATAAATGAATTCTCTCCAAACCTACCCACCAGGTGGTAATCATCTAGACTATGCTTGATTACTTCCAATGTTAGGGAATTCACTACCTTGTAAAGCTGCCTCTTTCTTCCTAGAAAGTTCTGAACAAAAAAATTAAAGCAATAGAAACTTCTTCTGTCTGACTCCCCCGAGCTTCTACTCACTGTCCCCAGGCCTTCCTCCTGGTAATATGCAGAGTAATTGTTTTCATTTTTACTCATGATAGCCCTTCAAATATTTGAAAACAATTAGCATATACCCTTTGTTCTCTTTTCTGGTTTGAATATCTCCAATCCTTTCCAGTTTTTTCCCATAAAGAAACGTTCTGAGTATGTTTGTTTTTTGTTTGTTTAAAGATTTATTTTATTGTTTTGCCAGAGAGAGAGAGAGAGAGAGAGAAGGGGGGAGGGTCCAGAGCAGTCTCCATAATTGTACGTCATTAATTTTTGACATAGTTTCATTCCACACAGGTGAGTGTGGGTCTGCGCAGGGTGGGAACTGGCCCAGGGGCCCACTTGAGCCAGGGGCTTCCCATATGGGAAGCACACTGTGGTGGGAACTGAACTGGGGAAGCTCACCCAAGTTCAGTATATGGGTCCACACAGGCCGGGGCTGGGACTTAATCCTTGGACTCTGGGGCTGCAAGCCAAGCTCTCAACCTGCTAAGCCATCCTGGCATCTCCCTGAGTATGTCTGTTTTTTAATCTTTTGAAATATGTCACCCAGAACTATATATTAAATTCTAGGTATGAGCTCCACAACCAGTGGATTTATTACACCTCTCTTGTTGTTTGTATGGTTCCAGTTATCTATTGCTGCTTAATCAGCCAGCCTAAAACTTAAACAAACAAACAAACAAACCCTCATTTATCATGCTCAGGGATTTTTTGTGTCAGAAGTATGGACCAAGCACACCAGAAAGCCTGTGTCTGCTCTAGGGTGTCTGAGGCCTCGTCTGGGAGGACTCAAGTACCAGGGTGACTGTAGTACTTTGGGTCTAGAATCTAGAGGCATCTTCTCTCACAGGTCTTGTGCTTTTGTAGGATTGGCTTGAAGTCTGGGTGCGTCTGGGAGGGACTGGAGCACCCCCACACATGGCTTTCCAGCTTGGTGGTCTCAGGGTAGGTAGTCAAACTTCTGACGTGAACTCAGGACTCCTGCAGAGAGCGTTTTGGTACATGAGGAGAAAGCTGCAAAGCCTTTTATGAATTAATCTCAAAAGGCAAAAAAAAATTTACTTGCATTATAGTCTTGACTAAGTTGGTATTGGTGTTGGCGCACGTGTCAAATAAAGGTTTGCCATTTTCTAAGCATCTAAACTTTGAAAGGATAGCCTATCCCATTGAACTAATCACCAAAGACCTGTGTAAACTTTCTAATAGTCAACATAATAGAAAATAGATAAGTTCTTTAAAGTCATGAGATTAATTTTGCTAAAATGAAATGGAAGCAAATGGTAAGCAAATCCAATGAAAGTTAACCAGCACAACAGCTTCATCAGGCACAGCCTTTCTCCCCTCCCCAACAGCTTTAACGAGATGCGATCGATGTATAACTGTGTAACTTTAAGGAATACAACATGTAGATTTGATATTTGTACACATACTGCAAAATGATTAACAAGCATTAGTTATCACCTTATATAATTACCATTTATTTTTTGTGGTGAGAACATTTAAGATCTACTCTCTTAGCAACTTTCAAGTATATAATACAGTATTGTTAACTGTGATCATCATGTTAGATCCCCAGAACTTACCCTGTGGCTGGAAGTTTGTACCTCTTGACCAACATTATTCCATTTTCTCTACCCCTCCAGCGCCTGGCAACCACCATTCTACTCTCTGTTTCAAGAAGTTTAGCTTTTGTCGATTTCCATGTATAAGTGATATCATACAGTTTTTGTCTTTCTCTGTCTCACTTATTTCACTTAGTCTAAGTCCATCCATGCAAATGGCAGGATTTCCTTCTTGCTCATGGCTAATATTCCATGGTATATATACACCACATCTGCTTTATGCATTCATCCATAGATGGACACTTAGGTTGTTTCCATATCTTACCTCTTAATTGGTCTTTCTACCTTTCATCTCTTCCATCTTTGGGCTATCCTATAATGTTTTCCTGTTAACCTCCATAGGTTAGAGTCATTTCACTGCTCTTCTCCAGAAACTGTCTGTGTTTGCAAAGCTGGCCACTGAATTAATTACAACCTGTCTTAGCACTTCGAGAAGTCTACAGTTTACACCCGCCTGTCTTTTATGGCTTTATTTTCTACCACTCATACTCACACAGCTGATGATTCAGCCAAGCTGATATAAAATGTGTATTAATTAAAGGATTTATATGTTCTTTTTTTCTTCAATGGGTTCTTTCTCATTTGGGGAAAATCTGGATTCCAGGCAACTAATGCTCATGCTGGATAAGAAGCCCATGTGAGGTGTCCACCTTAGAAACCCTGCCTTTCTGAGAATAATTGGGCCATCCCCATTGATTCTTTTTCTAATTTTTACTGGCTGTCAGAATGGAATATACTATATACTGAATTTTACAGACCCCGATTTGTTCCCCATAAAAGAGTTGTTCTATTTAGAAGAGGAAATAAACGGAAATTGTATATTATTTCTAGACAGCGTGTTTCCTCTCTGCTTGTATATATTCTGTTCGGTAGAGTATGCAGCCAGTCACAGCAAGGCATCCAATTCAATAGCATTCTTTACTGGCTTGCTAGTGCTAAAGAAATAAATCATTGCATTTTCCATAGGAAATGGGTTTGTACTTTATAGTTCAGTTCTTCCCAACAGTGTCATTCACTGATTTCCCTGTAATAGAGATATATTTTTCAGCTGACTGGATTATACTAGATAACATGTCTTAACAGCCAAATGGATTCCTTTTTATTCTTCTGAGTTCTTTTGTTTTGCTTTAAAGTTATTTTGCTTTTAAAAAGATGTCTTGTAGATCTTAGAATGTCATGTAACAGTCCTGGAAAAAATATATCTATGGTGTGGCCCTTTCATCTGACGTAATTAAACCAAAAGTATGAAGATGTTGGAGAGAAAGTTGTGCCGGTTTTGCTTCTCTGTAGGGGATGGGGGTTGGCTAATCAGGTGAGGACATTTACTAGATTTGGGTTAAGAGCACTTCTGTTTATTGCCCTTTGTATTTCCCTCCCCCAAGTTTGAATTAGATTTGAGGTTTATTATTATTATTATTATTATTATTATTATTATTGACACAGAAGAAGTGAGAGGTAAAGGAAGGAGAGAGTAGTGGGACCTAACTTTTCTCCTGGCCTTTTAGTTGGAAGCTCAGGATCTAGATTCAGATAGCTTGGGTTCAATATCTGGCTCATCACCTGAATGACTGAAATCTTGAGCAAATTACATGACCTTTTAAAGATTCAGTTTCTTAATCTTTAAAACGGTCATAAGAACAATACATTTCTTATAGAGTTACTGTGAGAATTAAATAAGATAATGCATACAGAAGGCTTAATAAAAGATATGGCACATAGTAAGTGCTCAATAAATGTTAGAATTGTGATTAACTATACTATACACTTTCATGCATATATCACTGATAGCCTAAAACCTAATTACTTATAGCTACCAAAAGTAACACATGGAGTAGAGTGACAATTATGCATCAAATTAACACATACCCTTGGAAGTATCATGTCTTTAATACATCTGTGCTGAATATCATCAAGTTTAAGAATTGTTTATAAATAATACTAACGTACATTGTAAATCTATTTGCAGTTAAGGGGAACATTTTAAATTTTTTATAAACCTTCTAATTATAGAAGTTTGGTGTCATGTGTTGTAATATTTCTGCTGTCTGCCTCAGGGTGCATGTGAGAGATGTTCTCGTTTCTTAGAACCTATGTTAGTCAAGTCTTCTGCTAATTGAAATTGGGGATTTAATATTTGCATTTCTCAATTTTTGCCTAAGAAAAGAGCTCATCACATAACTGAATGAGAGATGGAAAATACTTGGAAAAAGTTTTAGAGAGTGAAACAAAGGCTCAAGAATACAATGAAGTAATAAAGATGTTAACTTCACGTATGAAATGCTCCATCCAGATGTTGCTTATGAAGCAACTAGTACTTCTGGAGGAAAAGAAGCAAGGACAAAGTAACAAAGAATAAATCAATGGGAAAAAGATGTTTTTAGGTGTTTTGTCTTAAGAATACCTTAATGAGAAAGGAAATTAACAACAAAAGGGAAATACTCTCCAATATGAATTAATAGTTTGTTTGTTTTAAGATTTATTTTTATTGTTTTTGACAGAGAGAGAGAGAGAGATACAGAGAAATACAGAGACAGAGAGAACTGAACTGGGGGAGCTCCCCAGTTCAGCATATGGGTCCGCACGGGCCGGGGCTCGATCCTTGGTCCCCAGCACTGCAAAGTGAGCGCTTAACCCACTGAGCCATCCCGACTTCCCCATGAATTAATGGTTTTTAAAAATCATTCTAGAGATACTGACATTGACCTAGAAGCTGACCCAAGGAACAGATGCTAAAGCTTAACTTCAATTGGTCACTAGAAACTTTCTAACAAACCCCAGCTGTTCTCTCAGGTTGCTGATTCTCTTTATTTGGTAATGGGGTGTATGCAATAATATGTTATTTAAAAATATGCATTCCATTCATTTTCTTTCATGGGACAGTTGTCTTTTATTAAAGAGCTTGTGATACACAGGGAAATGATGTAAGTTCATTTGACAGTCAAACATATGAGGATTCTAAATAGGAAAGAAAGGCTTTTTGTTTTTCCAAGTTTGTAGAAATCTAGAAACCCAAATGATAATTTGAAGATCAAGCAGGGGAACTAAATCAGAATAAAACCTATTAGAATTAGACTGATTGAAACTCATTGGATTTCTTCCGAAGATCCCAACCATTAATGTATTGATGAACCTGGGAATCTAATGTTGAAGTTCAAACCTTAGGTCTTCATTTTCATTACTTTTTCCTGCCAGATGTTTGTTGCTTTAACAAAAAAAAAATTTAGTCATTTGTAATTTAACACTTGCTTTGTTTAAAGTAAAATATAACTTTGATATTTAGAAAGCAATATTCAATAATGCATATTGCAGACAATTGAAACTTTTTACTGGCATCAGAGGGAAAAAGTGACTTTGATTTAACATCAGAAACTATTCACTAATGGAGTGTGTGAAGGCAAAAGCATTTTTCTTAGAAACTTGTAATAATAACATGCTTTAAAAAATGAGGGGAAGCCGGGATGGCTCAGTGGGTTAGGCGCTCACTTTGCAGCCCCGGGGACCGAGGATCGAATCCTGGCCCCGGCCCTTGTGGACCCATATGCTGAACGGGGGAGTGCCCCTAGTTCTGTTCTCACCGGGGTGAAGACCTCAGCCCAGTTCCTGCCCTGTGCAGCCCCACTCCCACCTGTGGAATGAAACTATGTGGAAAAACGAATGATGTGCAACTATGGAGACTGTTCTGGGCCCTCCCCCTTCTCTCTGTCTCTGTCTCTGTATCTCTCTGTCAAAAACAATAAAAATAAATCTTTAAAAAATGGGAGATGGTCCCCCTGAATTATATGTGTTGATATATGCTCAGTAAATAAAATATAAATTTTCTGATGTATATACTATGTTCAAAATTAGTAAGCAATATTTTCTGAAATTGTCCCCTTTTTTTTGCAATATTAAAAAAAATAAAATAGAATACTTTGTAGGGCAGAACTCTGGGAAAAAGTGACAAGTTTATTATGTTTTTTAATAGCATACTGCAAAATTTACTAAAATTATTGTTTAAAATTTCAAGATTAAATATAAATCCCTAATAAATTTTACTCATAAATAAGAATTGAATTTATCATTAATATTTTGACTACAGATTACTCTTTTTGGTTGAAATATTGAAGTGCTATTCTTAATTATTCTGTTAAATGAAGTCTTAAAGAAAGAGATTGGTAACTTGCCCTATGTGGTCATCCAGTTCAGTTTAGTGTGCCCAATTTCTACCAGATCCTGACCATTCAGCATTATGAAGACATCGACCTTTGGGTCTGTGGCTTAAGTGACCCTGCCACAGTACCTCAGTAGCCATGTGGTTTTATTAAGCTATAATCAGGGGGGAACGTGTTTTTTTCCCCACTTGTGGTTGGGTAGAAAATTATAGACTGGCAGTGATTCAGATAAATGTCCTGTTTCTCTGCAAAAAATATCAGATTGACAGAATCCTGGCCAAGAGAGTTATCTCAATTTTACTCTTAATTAGATGACAGGTGTTATGGAATTCAGTGACCATTTTATATGAAAGTAAATGTGTTTAAAGACTTTATCCATACTACCATACACGTATTTACCTGTGCTTATTCATATCTGAGTATTTTTGGGTGGTAGTAAATATTTCTAAAATATTTGAAATCTTCATGTCACATGTAAATAAAACTAATGTCATATATACTTTTTAACTAGGCAAGATAGGTAAAAACCATTATTCCATATTTAAAAGAACATGTTCTGTTTTTAAGGGTAGAGTCTTCTATTATTTTAAGATTTCTTTTAATCAAAGAATTTTTTATTCTAAACTCATCAATATTTGACATAAATATTTAGCCTTTTTTGGCAAAATTTCAATCTCGTGGGATTTAATCAAGCCTACCATCTCTACTCAGGACTGAAATAGTGGCCTCTGTGTTTTGATGTGCTGAGTACTTTTGTGCAGGCCATTTAATTTATCCATGCTTTTTCTTTTGTTCAAATGTCTGACAGGAACTTCTTAACTATAAATAATGGCTATCAAGCATTTAGGGTTGTAAAACACAAAAGCCTCTCTTGCTACAATCAGCTTTATTACCTGGAGACTGATAATTGAGTTTGTAGATGATCTGGCTTCATGTCCCCTTCTTTGGTTTGTTTTCCTTGTTTTCCACTCTGCCCACCTCCAGCCACTCTTGCTCTTTTGGCCATTTAACTCATTGACCCCTACACCAGATGGGGTGCAGGGCCAGAAAGAGAGGGTCAACTCTGGTAAAAGACTTGGTGGGAAAGAGCTGGAGTAACGGCTGCCATCTTGTTTTCAGATTCTCTGTCAATTTGATATCCCCCATTCCCCCCCCGACTCACCCCAAACTGCCTTCAGGGGTAAATTGATGCAGCTATGACCCTAAAATTTGTTTTTCCACCCCAATAAATTTAACAAAAAAAATTTTTGTTTTTCATTTATTATTTATTCATTTTTATAATAAGTGTGATTTTAGAAATAAGATATTTTTTCAGTATAATAAATGTGATTTTAGAAGAAAGATATACTTTTCAGAATAGGTGTGGTTTAGCAAATCTTTGCCCTCTATTTGAATCTAGAAGAATTGCATGGTCTACTCTTACATTAGACTCAGGTTGTGGAATGTTAGTTCTTTACATTCAAACAAAGGAAGATTGCCTTATGATGCTGCACGAGTCCTATTTGAGTGTTAAGAGATCAAATAACTAATTCTAGCTATATGACCAAGGGAAGCCCATGTTATCACTCTATGTTATGGTTTCATTGCATAGAGAAAACACTTTTAGTGTCTCTTGAAACATAGTATTGTACAGAAGGCTCAGTGTATAAGATGGACAGCACAGATACAAAAGAAACTGCTTGAACGCTTTTTTGTTCACTTGTTTGTTTGCTTATCTCTTGCTTGGCCAGACCATTTAAACTCTAGGGCTCTAATTGTGAGACTTCAATTTTGTGCTTTTTCCATTTGTTCCATAACTTATGTTCCATAAGTTTTTGCTAAAGTCTTCTGACAGTATTATGGCTCAAGCCCTGTTTTGGGCCCTGGGGACATAGAGGCCAACAAGATACGTGGGGGCTGCCTTTTGTGGTGCTTACAGTCTGGGGTTCAGAAAGGGAAGTCTGAAGCCAGTCCACTTGATTACTTCTCTGTGGTTTGGATGCTGTAAGGCTAAATTAAATTCTAGTTTTCAAGTATTTTTGAACTCTTTAGAATTGAGCAGTCCTTCTATAGAGGTAATGGTGTTGCTTCCAAATTCCAATAACATTCTTTATCATTATGTGAATTTAACCATATATAATTTGTGAATTTTTTGTACTAGTGGGCCTGAAGTTACACTCTCTCATTATCCACAGCAAATATCAGGCAAATATCAAATGTATTCATATTTCATTTATCAAAATAATGAGTCAAACTTTATGTGGATATGCTTAAAAATATAGGTATTACAGTGTAAGATACAGACTCGAAAAAGAGAAGGGGACAGGGAATCAGAAAGACCAGGATAATTCTCACCATATGCTAATCTATCTTTTCTCTTTGTTCATGCTGACTGTAATTTATGTTTATCAAATAACTTTAAAATCACTCTGTGTTAAAGCAACTAATTATATACTTTAATATTTCTGAATAGTTCTGTCCTTTGTATTGAAAATGAGCTCTTTGAGGGAAAAAACATGTCATATTTCTGTTTTTACCCTCAGCACCTATAGCACATAGGCGGAAATTCAGCAAAGTGATTAAGAGCTCAGACTACCTGTGTTTAAGGTAGCTTATCAAGCAAGGCAAGTGTGTAAAACAACGGGTAATAATAGTTCTCATTTTATAGGATTAGTTTTGTAAGAACTAAATGACAAGTCATCAAAAAATTTGTCCACATGCTCACGTACTCAATAGATCATAGTTGTTGATGTTAGTACAGTTACAGGCTCATCACAGGATTTAATAAAATATTTGGCAAATAGAATGACAGTATCTCTGTAGTGTGCATGAAGCATGATCTTCGAATTTTTGTTTTCTAGTAGCGGATGTGGATTTGAGTTACATTCTTTGGCTTTTTTTTTTTAATCTTATGATTTGTATTTTCAGAGAATCTACACAAGGGTAACAAGTACAACCTTTGCTCATGAAAGCAGTGTTTGTAATAATTTTGAATTTCAGATTATGCCTTTCCACTTAAGAGTGAGCTGTGAGCCACTCTCACCCAGGCCCAATACCTATTGAGTGTCTTGCCCTGTGTTAATGTTTCTGTTCCCTCACTCCTGCAAATAGCATTCTGCTTTCCAAAGTAGACTCTAGTGCTGTACCTTAGAAGAATTTTTGTCACAGCTTTGGATCATCAGATTTGCACCATTATTTGGTGCAAATTAACTTTCTAAGGTTGTTTCTAAATTTTTTCTACAAAAACTTATTTTAATTGCTTGCCTTCCGTTTCCTTTACTGATACTTTCAATACTAACATGAAAATAAAGAAAGAAGAAACATTAGTTAAGTCTATTGTTTTTTTTACTTCTTTCAAGGGCATTTGGAAGCCCTTAAAGTGACATAAAGAACAATGAGCTAGACAAGCACAGGGGTTCATTAAGGGAAAAAATCTGATACTCTAGGTTTATGTCACTATGGGAATAAGGACTTCACAGTCAGAATAACATAGGTAGCAACGTCACATAACTTAGATGTTTAAACATTAACATTACCAATAAAGGAAGTACAGATCTGCCAAGTTTCCAGACAATCCAAATATTTTCAGTCTTGAGGAAGCACCCTATTACAGGAAGCACCACAGCCCAGCGAGGTGAGAGAATTACCCTCTGTGGAGGGCCAGGGAATCCTAAGATTACAGCTGATAATGTTCTATAAAATACTGTTTGCTTTGCAGTCTTTTATGATTTCCTATTCAAAATGATTCTGATGTCAGAGAAGACATATATCACCCAGTCTGTGTCAAAAGCTGATCCTGGAGTATAATTTCTTTATAATAGAATCTCAGCACTTACATTTTTCTTCCTAATGTTATTCTCTGAAATGGCCCAATTCTAAAGTGTTTTAAGTATTCCAGTGGAATTTGATGAAGGATTTACAGACCTGGGACCACTCTCAGTTGATAGATCTGGAGTAGAGTTGGAATGTGTGAACATGACCATCTCTGTGGTTCCCTGTTCTTTTGAGAAACTGGCATTCCACAAGTGACATTGGTGTGCATCTCTCGAGTTTAATGGAAAGAATGAAAAGGCAATGCATGGTAATGCTGTCCATCTTAAAACATTTTTGTTTTTCTGTGCTCTTACTAAATTTTAAATTTTTCTTTTGGGAGTAGGCAGAATTTGATTTTTATATCTTTCATTCCTCTTTCTTATCTTTGGACTATACATTTCCTGTATGCATAGGATGAACATTTCCATCCCTAATTCTCCTCCTCCTGATTCCTTTCAGAGCAATGACATAGAGTTTAATGATATTCTGTTTGGACTGGCCATTTAGAGTGCTCATTTCCAGGCTATTAAACCAAAGCCGGGGTGGGTTGTGTATTTTTACTTAGTAATGTTCTTCTTCCAGTGATAACATACATTTTTTTGTAAATATTAACATTTATCAATGAGTCAGCCATAGTTGCACATGGTTTCACTCTACACAGGTGGATGTGGGGCTACGTGGGGTGGGAACTGAATTGGGGGCCTTCCACATGGGAGGCAAGAACCTTCACCTCAGCGCTCTGCAGTTACCACTTATGCCACAGTTCAGCATATGGGTTTGCACGGGCCAGGGCCAGGATTTCATCCCTGGATCTCATGGTTGCAAGGAAAGCACTCAACCTGTTGAGCTATCCTGGCTGTGTGTGTGTGTGTGTGTGTGTGTGTGTGTGTGTGTGTGTGTATGTATGTGTGTGTAAAAATAAAATCACCTTCAGCCTTACCCCTGACCATATACCGTATATATATATATATTTCACCACCTTCCGCCTTACCCTTGTCATACATTGTAGTTATGAAGCGTTTTCTATTTAAAAAAATTTTTTTCCCAATTTCACTGACTTATATGATTGGAAGGCTAAAACTGACAACTTTCAAATGTATGATAGATGCATATTAAAACAGTTCCAACATTAAAGGTATTGAGTCTTTGGGCAGACAGAGTGAGTTAATAGCAAAGTTGGAGGAGGTTAAGAGAGGGCCAGGTGGTCTAGGTGGGAATGAAGAGGTAAAGGGACTTAGGGGAGGTAGATGAGCAGAGAGATCTCTCCAGAGATGGAGATTAACAGAGAGAATTGTAGACCTGTATTTCCTCAGATAATCGTTGCCGTTCCAAACAAGAATGTCATGGTCAAAACATCTGAATGAGAAGGGAATATTGGGAATTGCATACAGTGGAAGTGACCTGGGAGGTTGCAGTGACCCCAGGCAGTAGAGGACAGTAGCCATGGCTGCAGAGAAGTACCCCGAGGGGGAAATTTGGGCTAGCAGATGGATATGTAGGGAAGTGAGAATGCGGTGTTGGAAAAGACCAGTGGGAAAGTTGAGCATCCTAGCTGTGAGAGCTGAACCATAAGGACTGTTTGAAAGTGCTAAAATTGGGGACGGGGTGGGGAGGGAGAAAATAGAGTGAATGTAATAATGTTGAAAAGGATATTTACTTGTATGTATTGTTGGTTTTAGTTTTTAAGTCTATTGACTATACAGTTAGGGTTTGTAGAAGCTAGAAGCTTTTCCCTATATTTGTATTGTATTAATTGGTGGTGTTGTTATTGTTGTTGCCTCAATTCAGTTTGGTTTCATATTTAATTATGGGGCTTAAGTAGAGAGTGGAATTTGGTTAAATATCCCTGTTGATCACTTTATGTGTTTCTATGTTCTAATAAAACTAGCCACAGTGTTCCGACTGTCCATTTGGGATCTGTAGATGGTGCTTTCTTGGGACCTTTTCTGCTATGGCTGTCTGTGACCTTAGCCATTGAATCATGTAATTGTTTTTGGCCTCCTAGGTCAATGATTCTGAGTGGGCAGAATGGTAGTGTGATGTCATGTCTG
Organism: Craseonycteris thonglongyai; assembly: GCA_004027555.1. NCBI lineage: Eukaryota > Metazoa > Chordata > Mammalia > Chiroptera > Craseonycteridae > Craseonycteris > Craseonycteris thonglongyai. The sequence goes on along the minus strand of PVKE010002558.1, from coordinate 38,142 downwards.
GGGCATGAGCCTGGTACCCTTACTACACCTGCGTCCCACGCTTCCTGGTCTAGGTAGCTCAGTTCAAAGTGCTTGGCCCATAGTGGGTGCTCAATAAATTTAGTTGCTATTCCTGTCTATCGCTGGATCTCACATAAGAATATCCAAATATAAGAATAACACCATACCATCAGATTCCCCAATTAAAATCTATAGTGAAAGCTGAGGCTGATGTGTGGGAAAGCAGTTCCAGACTCTTCAGTTAACTTAGGAAAAGTGATTGCACTAGGTTTACATCTAGGCTTTCCTGTGCTCATGAATCATAATAGCTCTTAAGGGATTAATGAGTTTTAACTTAATGCACCATTGATAAGTATGTGTGATATTGTGACACTTGAAAGTATTCAGTATAAAAAGTAGCTGATGGGGTACGTATTTTGAGATACTTTGTGTTCAAGATTGTTTGGATTTTATTGACCTCTTGTCCTCCCTCCCCCCAAAAAAGGCAGAAGGAAGGGCCTCCACATTGTCTCCAAAATTTTAGGTAGGAAAAATGTCAAACTAGAAGGGAACCGTCTAACAGTCTTTTACTTTTATATTTTTTAAATAAAAGTTTCTTGCTCTTTCTCTGGTAGAGAGAAAAAATTAGACTTCCTTTCTTTTTTACCCCAAATTCCAGCAAACATATTCTTATCTTTCTTTTTAATTCAGATAATTGCAGATCTGCATACAGTTGTAATTAAACCAAAAATTCCCTTGTACAACTTTACACAGTTTCCCCTCAATGGTAGCTTTTTGTAAAACTATAGTAAAGTCTCTCAAATAGGATATTGCATGAATACAATACCCTTCATCACATTTACATTTCCTTGGTTTTATGTGTACTTGTTTGTATATGTGTATTAATTTCTATACAATTTTACTACCTGTGTAGATGCATGTATCCACCACCAAAGCTTTTCTAAGACTGTAAGTTGCTTGAGACTTTTTGGCACATCCCACGCTGACAGACATTAAGATGTGTCTTCTAAATACACAAGAATTTTTCATGGCTGTAGGGAAGTAGAGAGTGGAAATCTGGCCCATGGTTTCTGTCTGTGGCTGTGCAGTAACTCTTTCACAGTCCCTCATTAGAAAGGTCTGGCTGGCCCAGGCAGAATCATAGGTGGGCTTGGCACACAGCTAACTACTCATTCGCCTGGAGTAACTTATGCTTTTGTACTATGTTAAGAGTTCTGCCAATTTCAGAGGCCAGGAAGCAAAAAGAGTTGGCCTAGGAGTGTAACACACCTGCTTTTCCTGAGGCCACATGCAACAGGCTGATTTGAGTACCTGTTTGCCCTCCTGGGATATATTGAAACATGTCTCTAGAGTCCTAAAGTTGTGGATAAATACCTTTTCACCCCTAGAAATTTGTTTCACACAGATTTTAAATGTCCACAGAACAGATATTTACTGGGGGAAAATATCCTATTAAGTGTACTTTGGCTATCTAACCCAGTCTCTACAACAAATTGTGTAGACTTACTGTAATGTTCAGATCTTTAGGAATATCCATATTTGAGAATGCCACAATAGCATTAGGTTCCCCAGGTTTTTGTTTTTGTTTTTTTTAATTGCAACTACCTGCTATATACTCATACATGGGCATGCACACAAAAATGCACACACAGCAAAACTGTTCTGAGGCTCAGACACTTGGCAGGTGGCCAACGTGCCTCACCAGCTAAATATCTCAATCCTCTGTAAGAGTTTGAGAGAAACTGGGTTTGCAGATATCTCAAACTGTGAATATTAAAATTTAAGAATGGCAAAGGTCTGTTGTGTACCACTCATCACTCGTGAAATCTGAGTGTTTAATTGATGATCAAAATTTATGATAATGATGCTTGGGCATAATAATCAGTGCGCAAAAGCCTGTACAATTGATCACTATGGATCTTATTAGCACTTTAAAAATCCATAAATTACAAGTTACGTTTTTTATATTTGGTGGTAACAACTATCTTATTTAAACAAAAGCTTTTAAATCAACTGGGAACATTTTGAAAAACTTGGAAGTGCAGGAAAAACTATGTATTAAAGGGAAATTTATAAAAGATTATCAGGACTGGCTGCTACCGTACTACTTCTATAGCAAACTTCTTTGGGCCGTACTTTATCCAAATAAATGTGGTCAAACTGGTGGTGTGGCCATGGAAGTGGCGAACGGAAGTTTGCAGTTCTGCTTCCTGTGTCCTGCTCTCTGTCACAGAGATCTTGTCTAAACAATGCCAGAATGGTGACTTTCTTAACTATGAAAATGTTAATCTGTTTGGTCCTTAATCTGTCCAACAGTAACCCTAGACTTGGTTTAGAGACGATGGGGTTGAATTTACTCATATTGTATAGGTGACCAAATGAAAGCTGAGACTGGTTAAATGTCCAGCTCAAGGTCACACGACTTTGTTAGCTAGGATAAGAACCAGGCTTCCTGAGTTCTAGTCCATTGCTTTTCTGCTATGGGGAGCAGCTTCCTGTCACCCGCCAGTCTCAGTTTTCCACTCCCAATGCTTACAGTTCTTCTAATAAACCTCTTCCTTCTGGTCCTGTATTAGTTTCCTAGGGCTGCTGTAACAAAGTAAAACAAACTTGAGTGCCTTAACACAATTTATTCTCTAATAGTTCCAGAAACCAAAAGTCTGAAATCAAGGTATAGGCAGGGCCATGTTCTCTTTGAAGGCTCTAGTCTAGTGTGTAATCTGTTCCATGCTTTTTCCTTGGCTTCCGGTGTTGCTGGTAATCGTTGATGTGTCTTGACTTTTAGGTGCATTACTTCCAATCTCTCCCTCTGTCATCAGATGATATTCTTCTTATGTGTCTTTTTCTCATAAAAGGACATCACTTATATTTGGTTACGACCTACCCTACAGACCTCACCTTAACTTGATTTTACATCTGCAGAGACCCCATTTCCAAATAAGGTCACATCCACAAATATGCAGGAAATTAGGACTTCAACATCTTTTTTGGAAACACAGTTCAACCCATAACATGTCTCGTTAGCTTCAAAACCAGTTTTGGAACCAGGCAGGTATTTGTAATACACAATGACAACCTGCAATGAATTTCATTAAATGTAAAGCATCATATTCAACATTTGCAGTTTGTTACAATAACACATTGAAAAGATTTATAGACTGTTTTGGGTGTGATTCTTGGATTAATTCCCTGCTTTGAAACCATTTGTTGGGCCCCGTTTATTTAAAAGAGGGAATGAATAGACCTGAAAACACCTCATTTTCATTTTCATTTTAGCTTGGAAGCCAGTAAAAGTTTTTTGGGAGAATTGAAAACTGTTGAAGAACACCAGCATTTTATTTTCTTTTTGTCGTTTTGATCTTTAGTTATTAGGTACTTATTTGCATGTGCTAAGCTTCTAGCTTAGGGAAAAAAAAACTCTTAAAAATTTTTTTGTAGTAGTAGAGTCTAGAACAAAATATTTGTTACATAAAATTTAACAGTGTATAGCACACGTTAAAAAGAACGAAATTCTGCTCTTAGTGCTCTCAACTGTGTGCACTCCCCTGCTTGAGTACAATAATTTGTGTTCATAAACAGTCTTCCTGTCCTCATTCTCTTCAATATTATTTCATCAGTTTGGGTGGAAATTGTCCATATAACCTCAATTTGTACCTTTTAACAAATAATTTAAAAACCACTAATAGAATGGATACCGTGTCTTTTATTAACACTTATATATGCAGTTCCAAATCTCCCTTTAAATTAATGTCTTTTAGCTTCAAATATACTTCTTCCCATAAGGCTAGTCCCCATTTCCTATAACCTTACAAACCTAGGAGAACAATATTTTCCCTCTGTCGTTTTGATAATTATGTCCTCTGTGTTCAGTGGTAGCCTATTAACTAACATGAATACCATGGGCTTGCATAATAGCCTCAAATTTCCATATATTGGAACTGTGAGAGTTTTCTATAATGGTGCTTTAGCAATAATGATGGAGGTACAGGCATTTCCTGAGGATTAATGACCAGCTGGGAGGAACCAGTGGCCCTTGGCTCTGCCTCCCAGCCAGCCATTAATTCCAAGGAAATGTCTTTTGCTGAGGTCATTATTGCTATTACAAGCTTAAAATGGAAAAATATAATAGGTGTATGAGTTATTTTTATGGGCTGATGCAGTTTCCAATGGCATGGACTAATTTGAGAAAATGAATGTATACATACAATAGTAGGTCAGATTGTTTGACATCCCTCAGTATTGCATATATGTAATGACTGGCTTTACAGTTCCCTACTTTTCACACCTAAAAATAAAAAAGAAAGAAAATTTGATTTAGTAATTTCTGCATTGGTTCAGGGTTTAAAGGTGTCATATTCATTGACATATTTGGAAACACCAGTTTTGGTTATCAACTTCAAATAGCATTCAGGTTTCATGTATGCTCTGAAGAGAAAAAAGTATGTTTTACATTTTTATGAAAATTATTTTTCTGTTAGACTAAAGCACTGCAAAAAATTTTTAAAAACCCCTGTAATAATTTTGCTGTGCTTTTTAATTTTTTTTCTGTCATTTGTATAACAGGCAGCTTTAGATTTATACTTTCTATATTGAGTCCACAAGAAAGTAGTGCACAGCTTAGTCAACATTCTAGAGTTTTTTATGTGTATTGAGTATTGCGATAATGGGGAGCCCTTTAACAAAAACGCACACATGTGTGCACATACACATACACACGTAAATCAGAGTGTCAAAATGTTGCCTATCATGCTCCTTTCTCATTCTTTTAAAAAGCTAGCCCTTGTTTATTTCTGCTTAAGACCTTAATCAACTGGCTTGTTGTATTATTTCTAGTCTATTAACAAAGCTAATCTAGAACATTCTTAAAAGTCATAAAAGGAAAAATCTTGAGAATTCTGGGATATTGCCATCCTTGACCTTGTGAAGAAATGTGGACAGCATCGCCTAGGCATGATGTTCATGGACCATTTTTATCTATATAATGATCCAGTTAGTGACTCCACATTTATCGAGCTCCAGACATGGAAGCCAAGCTAGGTGGAGGGTTTGAAAGATCATAGGACACAGACCTGCATCAAAAGAAATAGGAGTTAAGCTACAACGTCTTGTCCTTTTGGCTTCAGTTCTTGTCCCACTTCTTTCTTTGACCACCAAACTCACTTACAGCCTCCAAGTAGTTGTTGACATTGGTAAACTCATTTGCAATCAAAATTTCTTGTGATTGCTTTGTCAAAGGTCCTCAAGTGCCCCCAGCCTGTTTCTCCTTTCCCTATCTTCTGCTTTTGACATCCAGGAAAAGCTTAGATGCTGCTTTGCCTCTCAGACCTACCCATTTACTTTCTTTTACTTTTGCCAAAGGTGCTAGGATTCTCCCAGTTTTTCTGGAGTGGCACTACCTAATAGAGTTTTCAGCAATGATGGGAATCTTCTGTATTGGTGCCATCCCATATGGTAGCCACTAGCCACATGTAGGTACTTGAACACTTGAAATGTGACTAGAACATTTGAAGGACTGAATATTTGGTTTTATTTCATTTTAATTAATTTGAATTTAAATATCAACATGTGGCTAGTGGCTACTGTATTGAACAGAGCAGTCACCATTGGATCCATTATGTTTCTGCCTTCTCTTCATATCTGTTTGTTTTTTTTTTTACCTTCATAGTACTTTGTATTAATTCTATTCCACCTGTCACTAGCCCTGGAGGAGACCTTCATGTCCGTCAACTCAAATTCTGCCATCTTTTGCCTTTGGTCCTTTGCCTAATTCAATATGACAAAAGTCAAATAGCTATCCTATTAAAGCCACTATACTTGATCCTAGAGGAAGTTCAGGGATAAAGAAAACATATTGCTTGTCCTCAAAGAGTTTATAGAATACAAAGAACCAGAGTTTTGTGTGTGTGTGTGGCAATGAGCAGATAATTTATGACTCAGCAATAGCCCTGAGTAAGCCATATGTGGACTGTACTAAGTTTAGGCCTTTGAGCTGGGGGGTATTACAAAAAATATATGATTTTTACTTTTAAAGTGGTTAGACTTGAAACCATTTTTAATGGAGGTACTTTATTCAGTATAAAACCACTATCTCTTAAAAATGTCACACTAGTGCCTCATAATTAAGATGATCGTATGTCATGGTTTTTCAACACAGCCCCAATTTATGCCCACTGTTCCATTGTAACTGCCAGTAACATTCCCTTTCACTCCCAAAGGTGTCCTACTTTGGTAGGGTAAAGTCTGTGATTACTCTGCTTACGATCTGCCTAAATTTTCCACACACATGCCTTGTACCTCACTTAATCCTAGTACATGTGCGTTCTCAGGCACCTTACAGACAATTCTTCCAGGCCATTTCTCTGTCAAGACATTCTTCTGTTCAGGAACTGCCAGTGGTTCCTCATTGGTGACTGAATAAGTTGTAAATTTTTCAGGTCATATAAATATAATTATTTAGTTCTCTGTTTAGCATCTTTATACATGTGTATATAGATACATATACCTGTGTGATTTCTCACTTCCTCGTCCATAAACAAGGCAGACACTTTCTTGCCTTCACTTTTACCTGGAATTTCTTTGTCCCATGTTTAGCTGCGTAAGATCTTTAAACTTCAAAGTCCAGTTTAGCCATACTTGTGAAGCTGCTTCTGACTGTCCTTCTCTGATGTAGGGCTGTCTCACCACTGGAACATGAGAACATACGTTATTAAGGCCTTGCTTATAGCATGATCTGTTTTCTCTTGCACTGGTAACTTTTGAACATTTCTTATCTTTGTTTACCAGTTTTGTAAACTTCTTCAGAAGAATTACAACATGTTTTGCATTTTCTTCCAAACCTAGGACAGTGGTAGACAGTAGTTCCTTTAACACATATTTGTTGAGTAAAGAAAAATAGTGTACATGATTAGGCTACTTACGTCATTTCCACAAGATAATTTCTTAAAACTGTATAATTGGAAGCTTTTTAAAAGTATTTCCACAGTATTATGTCATTAATTACTGTACCCTGAGGAATTACTGTTGTTGCTAATCTCTTGGATCCAATATTGAGAGACATAAATATAAGTGACATTAGCACTGCTACTGCATTCAATGAGATTGCAAAATGTAAAGTAGACTTAGAAGCACATGTTGGAAAAATAACCTTCAAAGATAGCAAAATGTAGAAAATACTGTAAGGATTACTTCAGAGACATGTTCAAAGGTGAAGCTGCTAGCATGATATCGACAATATCGTGACATGCTCTTCTGCAAAATTGGAAAAAGTTGTGTCTATTTTGGGGAATTCTTCCCAAAATACAAAACAAAATACAATGTGCCTATGATTGATTTTTAAAATGATAATTTAAAGAAGTTACACTTGCTATTGGGATGGACAAAACAATGTTCATATGTGAGGCAAAACTTGTATGTGAGTGTATTTCTTACGTTTCATCCATCTTCATATGTATATGGATCACTATGGAGCACTGAGTTTTCTAAATATCACATTGGGAGTTTCATCTCTTTGTAGGTTATGTCAACTTCCATTTATTTATTAATTATTTATTTATTTTAAAGATTTTTTTTTTTATTTGTATTGTTTGAGAGAAGGTGAGGGAGAGAGAAGGAGGAGGGCCCAGAGTAGTCTCCACAGTTGTACATCATTAGTTGTGACCTAGTTTCATGTGGGGCCATGCAAGGCGGGAATCAAAATGGGGGCATCCCGCACAGGAGGCGAGAACCTTCGCTGCCGTTCCAGTGGTAACCTGTAGCGCTGTAGTTGAGCATATGTGTTTGCAAAGACTGGGGCTGGGATTCCATCCCTGGACCTCCCAGTTGCAAGGCAAGTGCTCACCCTACCAAGCTACCCTGGTATCCTCAACTTCTCTTAAATTGGTAAAATCCTAGGTACTCTATATATTTAGTTTAAGCACCTTGTATGTCCATAGTAAACAAAATGATAAAATCTTAGAGTAAATTCAGAAAAGATATATTGCAACTATTTTTTGAATAGCCTATGCTTTAAATGTTAATATGCCAACCTATTTTTATGAGAAAAAAATCAATTTATGCATGGGTATGTTCCTAATTCTACAGGGTGACTTTAGGTTTGAAAGGGTAATAACAAAAGAATAAGCATTGGATATGTTTACTTTTTCTCAGAATCTTACAACCAATTTACCAAAATATACACACATACACACATGCTTACGCATGCACACATACACACAACCTCAAAAAACAGAAAATGGCTCTTTTTCTATTCACTTCTCTCCCTGCTTTCCATAATCAATGTCACCACCACAACTACCAACAGGCTTAAATATTTTAAGAACTTTTACATTTTTATAATACACAAAAATTAAGGGAAAACTATGGCTGAAAGTGCATTTAAAATACTGTTTCAGTACAGTTAATCTGCTTGGTTGTACAAAATGGAAGCCAACTGTTAGAAATCTCTTATACTTCAAACATTTTAAAAAGCAATGTCAAGGACCAGAAGCCTGGGTCACTTGGAAGATGGCCATGCGCACAACTAAGAAAAAAAACAGGGAATGCTGGGATAGCTCAGCAGGTTGAGCGCAACTGTGAGGTCCGGGGATCTGATCCTGGCCCTGGGCCATGCAAACCCACATGGTGAACTGTGGCACAGCTGCTAACCACTGGGATGGAGGTGAAGGTTCTCACCTCCTACGCAAGAGGCCCCGGTTCAATTCTTGCCCCTGGTGGCCCCACATCCACCTGTGTGGAATGAAACTTTGTCACACCTAATGATGTACAACTATAGAGAGTGCTCTGGGCCCTCCACCTTCTCTCTCTCTTTTCCTCACCTTCTCTTAAACAATAAAATAAATCTTAAAAAAGAAAAGAAGAAGGAAAAAACCCAGGAAAGAGAAGAATGGATTTAGAGTTCCAGGTAGAGATGAAACACTGGCAGTCTTAGTTATGTACGTATGAAGTTTAAGAGAAGGAGCTGAGCTGCAGATAAAGATAGGGGAATCATTGGCAGAAGTAGTTGCAGCCATGACTGTGAATTGAAGATCTCAAGAAAATGTGGAAAAAGAAAAGTGATGCAGAAAGCAGAGAAAAAAGGGAATATGAGGACCGTTGCACCCAAACCAGATAAAATAGGTCGTCAGTGGTGGTACGTGAAGCAGTGGTCATCACTGCATCTTCCCCCAGTTGTCCCGCCATAAACAGAACCTATGTATGGCTCCCCTGCTCTCTCCACCCCCACACTCATCTCGTAGTAATCGACATGGTTGTCACTTCTTCATTAGCTCACTAGACTGAGCTCACCATTGAGGCACACCATGGACAGCTGTGAACCCTAAATTCTGGCCATGCTATCAGCACTCACAGAGAGCAGGAAAATGAAACCAAGGAGAGTCCTTTTGGGCTAGATCATTCATAATGAGTGACATTTTGTTTTCCATCTGGAAAAGTTAAAGCTTTGTTGTGCAATTGCTTTACAGAATAAAACATTTCTGTTGGTTTACTGAACCTGTTTAGCAAAATAGGACACAAGTTCAAGGCCTAGTCCCAGCAATTAATGGGCTGCACCTTCCTTTCACAAGTACAATGTGAACATCTGTAATGAAGAGTGAAATATCCCAGGTGTATTTAAACTGACAACCTTGACTTCAAGGATTTTTAGATTTCAAAGACCGACCCCCCCCCCCGACCCCCAAAAAGAAAACAAGGTAATAATTTATTGCATTGATTAGATGATGAGAAACTGAGTTGCAACTTGGAATTCGTTCACCAGGAAAGATCTGAAAGTTATTCACAGGAATAGGACCATCAGCTGTCAGAGTCAGTCAGGAACTCCAGACTCTGCCCTCAGCTCAAACAGTCTGACCTGCTAGAGGACTTGGTCTTCAAGCTATAGTAGTGCCACCTCCACCCCAAGGAGACAGTATGACGTTTTCAAACCTTTCGAAGCATGTGGTATCTCTAGGCGAGCTGGGTGCGCACAGGATTTGCACTTGAGCCCAGTTTTGATTAAGCAGTTTTAGTAATCCGACAAAAATGCCTCATTCTGTAAAGCTAATTGCAGAACAAAGCATTCACTTGTCCAGATGGAAAATGGGATAGGCAAATCCACTGAAGGAGAAAAAACATTTATTTCCCCATCTGTGGCTCTGCCGTCTTAGAACAGTGCCATGAATATTGTGTATGTGCAGTAAACATTTATGACCATATTTAGGTCCAAGCAGCATGTGGGATTTTGTGCTAGTAGTTGCTGAGGAGCACCACAAATAGGAATCCTTTATATCTGCGTATCCATAGTAACTAAGTAGGCCCATTTCCATCGTGCTTATTAGCTTCCAACCTGCTGGCCATGCTTCGGCACTGTAGGCTCCAGGCTTCTTAATTCATATAACACCCCAGAGAGGCGGGGAAGTGCTTTTCAGAAAAGCAAACTTAAGCAAGGGATTTTAAGAGATTTAAAGAAATGCCACAAAGTAGCCAAGATGATAATTTTTGACTTACCTGTTAATTTAATTGAGTTATGATGAAGATAAAGTTATAGAGCCAAAACTGGAATTATACGTATTAGGAAAAATCCCAGCATTTTCTAGCATCTCTTTAAAATCTTCTGTTATGTTCCCGATTCCCATTATTGACTGTTTTGTAGGCAGTACACGTTCACCTTGTAAGTGGCAGAGGTCACTCAATTTTCTATTCATGTTCATGATTTTTTAAATACAGGGAAATATTTAACATTCTAGAAAAATGGTTTAAATGAATGACATTAACATTAATATTGTAGTGTGAATAGATACTCTTTTTTCCTAGCAACACTACAAATGATTCTAGTGTTTACATTTAACACATATAGAGCTTCCTTTAGTTTGCATGTGTAATGACCAGTTGAACAGCGCATAATATTGTCATTGGCCTATCTTTGTTAGCTTACTAAACTGTGATTAGACATTGTGTAATTCATTTTATTACCTTCAGCTCTTCTGCACATTAGTGTATTTTTGTTTAATTCATGAGAGTGAACATTTTACACTATATATTTAACAGGTAAAAATGAAAGCACTTTATAAAAATTAAATGTATATGCACTGAAAATATTATAGCTGTTTTTAAAAAATAATTATTATATTTAAACCTAGGTTAGACTTTAGACTCTCTAAAGTTTTCAAATTTGAATAGAATGTAGCAGAGTGGTATTTTTTTATTTTTATTTCTTCATTGTCAAACGGGGAAGACACTTATTCTAAGCGTCTGTGTCCCTGTCTATTTTACACTAACATTGAAGCTATAGTTCCTGGACAAAATGATGGAAAATCAAATCTGAAAACTCTAGGTGTCACACCAAATATATAATTTCTACATGTCCAAAGAGGGTGAGACTCTGTATTAAGAGACAAAAGCAGTTTACAAACATAGGAGAGAGGAAACTGAGAATTACCCCTAAGGAGACATCTATTTGTTCACTTAGCTAACATTTATCACATCCATGCTAATACTGGGCACTGTGTTAGATGTTAGAGATACACTGGTGAGCAGTTCACAGCCCCTGCACTCATCAGTCTTACATTCTAGAGAGAAAATATGAGCAATGATCTGGTTATTCAAAAGTAAAGGTGATCACTTCCAACAGTGATTAGAGTTATGAATTAAAGAGAACCAAGTAAATGTGATGTGGAATAGTGGAGGGGAGGGTGCTTTAGACTGGACAGTGTGGTTGAACATTATGGAGGAGGGGCTGTGTGAAATTAGAGCTCCACATGGCAAGAAGGAGCCAGCGTTAGAGCTGGTCGATCTGTCTGCTGGCATTAACAGCAGATGGGAGGATGGAGTTAGGAGTGGCTAACTGAGTGTTCAGTTTTATTTCTCTTAGCCCCTGGGTTAGGAAAAATGTGACTGGGCAGAACACCCAAGGCTATGTTGCAAGTATCACAGGAAGCAGGTAAAAAGCCAGAGAATTCATTATACCTACTCTTCTCATGAGATCTGTGTGACTGTTTGTAAGCTTCAAAGTGAAATAAAATATTACCTCTGCCACATTTTAGGACACCTTTCATTCGTCAGCACAGATTTAAGGGAGCCATCAAAATAGGCATTAATGAAAATAGTCGTTCTTCGTTTTAGCATGATGACTTAGGAAAAACATTACTGGTACTTAGCTGAGATGTAGCCAGCATATATCAACACTGCTCAGTCATGTGCCCTCTTAACCCATCTGAGTTAAACCGTTCTTCCTGTTGCTGTTTTCCATGTAGAAATGAGAGAAAGAGGGAGAGAGTATGTGTTAGGCATGGGTGAGGAGAAATCAGTTCTGGTTTTCTGGTTTCTAAACACTGCAGAAAAATATAGTAAAGGAAAAAAACAGAATTTGTAAGGAAAGAAGTAGGATAGAGCCATGAGCCTCCTCAGTCATGGGTTAAATTACTATCTTGTATAACAAAAAATGTTGACACTATGAATTGAAGACCTGTCCTTGTTATCTGATGCTTTGAAATATAGTTAATGTCACAGACTATGTAGAACAGCCACTGGTCCTGTTCTTATGATGAGCAAAAGTCTAGGCCACCAAAGCATTGACTTGTTTTTTAAGTTTTTGGCTGGTAAGAACATCTTTGTTTTGGATACAAAAGAGGCATGAAAATTTGGTGACCTTCTCAGGAAGAGGAACCTCTTGGAACTTCATCTGTTAGGGGGAAAGCCAGGACCCAGAATACTTGGAATGGTGTCTGAGCAACAGCACTTGGAATTGGCTGACTCATCCTCCCCGAGTGAATGTTTATTTTGTTTAAGCTACAGAACTCATTATTGTGAAAGGACACAAAGGAAAGAGAAAGCCCATATTCTATCCTCATGATACTGAAAACAGTTGGACTGAGCACACAGGAATCAACTAAAGAACACTTCTGCCAAGTTCCAACTGTGTAAAAGTGGAGGATATGAGTCTTCTGGGGAACAAAGCAGAGGCATGAACCATTAGTCAATACTGAGGGCTGCCTGCAGGATAAGAATTTGGGGTGGATATTTGAAGGAAGTGAGGGAAATATTTGAGTTAATATACATAAAGCTGTCACTTAAACAAGACTGGAAGCACCTGGTGGGCAAGGATGTGGCGTCTCTTCCTTACACATTTCCTGAAGTCCCTTGTTACTCCATAGTATTTACCAAGAGCTTTAATGACTGGACTTGGATTCCATGTTGCTACATTGATGAAAGTTTGGCCTTCCACTCTGCCTCAGACAAGCCATAGCACAAAATCGAAACAGATGTCACAAGCACCTATAAACCTGTCCCTTTTGTCTTTCAATGTCCTCTCCCTTTTGAGCTCTTTCTCCCTCCAACAGTGCTCACAAAAGAATCTCTCTGTCTGAGAAGGAACACATATCCAGTAACTTTGTGCTGCTGGCCTCACTGAAAGGGGAGTATCTGTTGAATGCCCCTGGAAATGTAAGGATCTCTTGTGACAGTAAAGTCTCAGGAGAAAAGTGGGTGGTTAAGTTGCTAAGTTCTTTGAGTCTGAAGCTTTTTTCACTTGCAGTGCTGATAAGTGCCCAATCTTGCAGTATCATGTGTCTGACTTCTTTGTTCTGCCTTCATTTTGGTTTTTCAGAATGCCATTTTCATGTGTTGTTAGACTTTAGAACGTGTCAGAGAGTTTCTCTGAGCGGTAGGTGGTTTTACAGAGCTCTTGGAGAATGAAAATATCATCCTGGAGGTGGTCCACTACCATCAGGGAGGAGTTGGGTTACTTTCCAGTCTTGGCTGCGTCTGAATGTGAAATGGGAAAGGGAGAACTGAGGCAATGAGTCACCTCATCTGGGCCCAAAGCATCATTTGCCTTGAATATGGAGAAAAAATGAAGCATGTTTCTTATCCAATTTTGTACATCTTAAATGATGGTTTAGGAAATGATGAAATAGCAGAAAAACCCAGGTTAGTATCAGCTCTTGCTTGTTCTCACTTCACTCTTTTACCTGTATCCTCATTAGAATCTATGGGAATGTTAGCATCAATTTTAGTAACTAGGGGATTAATGTTTTTTATTGCTTACTCTTGACAGGATAATGAAATCATGGTATTTTGAAATTCAAAACTAAATTAAGAATTTGTGCCAAAACTCAAATTATAGACACACTGTCATATTAAAAATACGAATGCTGTCCCAAACCTCCAGCACATCATGTGTACAAGTGAGTCTAATAGATTACCATTGATTTCTTGTAAGATATTTTGAGAGAGAGGCGTTAGTAAGCTGCTATACTTCCTTATTGAAGAGGCAGAAACTTTTGTAAAACATTCAGTTGATGGAATGGTAACGTAGAATGAGTCTAGGAACTGTTTTCTACAGATCCCAATCATTCAACTCAATACTAAATAGACTTTGATTTATTTTTGTGTAGGGTTCCCTAGGCCAATTTAATTTGGATATACATCATCTGAAGTAGAGTTCTATGACCACCATTGTCATGTGCATGCATAAATCAAAGTAGGAATATGGTGGATCACAGAGCAACTCAGAAAGATGACAGCAACGACTAGGAAGTAAAACACAATATGTGTATTTCAGGAATCTTACCCAGCAGGTGGCAATTATTTTAAAGTTCCATCTCATAGGTTGATGGATCCTCGAGTTTAATCTGACATCGTGGTCTACATTCCCTTGTTGCTATCTTCTGAGGTCTCGTCAGGGAGAAACTGAAGAGGGTGCTGTCCATAGGTAACTCCTCAGGGATTATAGCTAACTACCCTCATTGCACTGGCTCATCCCCACAGATGGGCTAGAGATTGCTGCTCTATTTATGTATTTAACAAAAAAATGGTCAAGAAATGTATTTTACATTTTATTCTAGCATATACAATTTCGAGCATTTCTCAGTGTAGGTAATGTAAGTGGAGCATCCATATGTAGTCTTGCTTAGTATATAGAATACATGTTAAATGTCTACCAAATACCATGCATTGTTCTATAGACCTCAAAATAAACCCTCAAAGCACACTTGATTGATATAATTTATAAATGAAGAAACTAAGTCTTAGAAATTTAAGCAACTTACACAGATACACAGTTAGAATAACTGTCTGGAACCCAGGTCTGTCATACTCCAAAATCAATGATTTTTCTGTGACATGCTGCCAACCCAATTAGAAAGAAAATGGAAATCTTAGTTTTTCAGTCATTTTTTTTTTTTTAAGATTTATTTTATTGTTTGAGAGAAGGTGAGAGAGAGAGAGAAGTGGGGAGGACCCAGAGCAGTGTCCATAGTTATACATTAGTTGTGACATGGTTTCATTCCACACAGGTGGATGTGGAGCTGCATGGGGTGGGAACTGAACTGAGGGCCTCCCACGTCCCAGTGGTTATCATCTGTGCCACAGTTCAGCATGTGGTTTGCATGGGCTGGAGCCAGGACTTGATCCCCAGACCTTGCAATTGCTAGGCAAGTGCTCAACAGCTGAGCTATCCTGGCATCCCAGTTTTTCTGTCCTTTTAACACTTAACTTAAGGATGAAAAGCATTGGTTATGCCTTGCAAAAAATGTAGTGTTCACTATTCTAATCATAGTTAATAATGATTCATTAAGCACTTTACATAAGTTTGTGTATAAATAAGTAAAACGCAGTACTTAGGGTTAAGAACATACAGTCTAAGGATAGATATGCATTCACATAAAACTTCTGTTTGTTTTGAACTTCAATTTTAGTCAGTAGTTATACTAGGTGCATTGTAAACATTGTCTTGCTTTATTATTTAGTCTTTATAAGTGCCCAATGTAGTAGGTACTTTGTAAGTATTTTGCCAAAGTGTAAATCATGAACAAAGATTTATGAGGCCTTTGTTTCAACTTGGTAAAATAAGGAAGGCTTTAGGAATCAGATGAATGGCACTTCAGCAGAGCCCTAAAGAGTGAACCATATTTTAATGGGATAGCGGAGGAGAAAGTTCCTGGAGAGAGCCTTCCAGCTGTGAATAGTAAGTGGGAAGTCTAGAGCGGATTCAGGTAGGAGCAGCTAGTTTGGGTTGGGTAGTGTAAATTAGGGCTATAGCATGGGTAAGAGGTGTATGTGGGAAATGAGCCTAAACAGTAAGTGATAAAAGGCCATAAGGGCTCTACATAGCATGCCTAAGGGGATTGGACCTCATAGGAAATGGAAAGCTATTAAAAATACCTGAGTAAGAGAATGACTGATCAGATATGATTTGATTTATAAAAACTGTAACTCATTCAGAAGCCTACATTACTAGCCATAGATAGTCTCATGACAAATGCATGAGAATTATTGTAATGCATGGCATGACAAAATTTTGATCAATGATGCACTGCATTTATGATAGTGGTCCCATAACATTATAATGAAGCTGAATTTCCTATAAGAAATAAGGATATGTGGTTCTGGAGGAATTTATTTTTTCTCTGACGGAGCAATATATGTGAGACAATAGATTCTCTCTCACTCACAGCACTTTAGTTTTGAGTCCACAGATCACATCCCGGTCAGTCTGCTAACTGACCTACTTCAGTGTGGAGGGCCCATCTTAACCCCTCTTCCTACCCCATGCTACATACTCAGGGGCACTGCAGCCCTACTAGGTCTAGCTTGATGTGCTTCAGAGTACACAGCTGGAAAGTATTTGTTGAGGGCCTAGGATCTGGTACAAGGACACAGGGCCCCAGGAGCTACAGGTGCTCAGTGCCGCTGTTGCTTCAGTAAAGCTTTCTGGATGGTGTGGAGCCAGCCTGTCCCTGAACTTTGGAAATATTTTCAGGTTGTGATGATGAAAAGCACAGATAAGTTTTATTTGTTTCACAATTTCATCCCAGGGAGAGCCTGTTGAGCTAAATAGGGTCAGTGGAACCAAAACAAATTGCTAAATAAGAATATTCAGTCCTCAGTTCTACACCCTCTCCATGTTAGACACACTTTTTAAAAATGAATACAATGAAGTATCTTTATCTAACTACCGCTGCAACATGCAGTAGCCAAAACTACATTGCCATAGCAATCCCCTATGTTTCTTTATCTCTTTGTTTTGATTTCTTATTCCTACGGATGTTCAGACCACCCTTCACTCTTTCTGACAGTCATTGTTATGGTGAGCTACTGTGTTTGCTGTGTATTGTGCACTCCTGTGCAGAGTGAGCATCCACATTTTGGGCCCAAACTTTCAAGGGAAAAAAAAAAAAATCTCTTGTTTTAATTTTTTAATTCACATTTTTATTTGTTTATATTTAGTACTTTTTTTGTATTATAAAGGAATTTTAGCATTTATTTTTTAACATATGCAGCACAAGAAGTTTTATGCAACAAATAATTACAAAACACAAGAACAGATACACGATCAGAGAAAGGGAGGCAAACAGAAGAGAAGGGAGAGGGACAGAGAATGGGGGTGGATAGCAACCTGAATCCCAACTGGGAGCTTGGGAACACAGGCACATGGGCTAAAATGCAGCCCCAGGTGGGTTGGAAGCCAAGAGCTGACAAGAGCTGAGGCGCCAGAGGCTGAAGTGCGGCGTGACCCTGGATGAGTTGGGGCCTGAGCCAAGGTGATTATCATATTCCAGGGTATTATTTTGCGTATGTATATCATTATTAATTTCTAAAGTTACACTTTTAATTCATAAGCATGAATAAAAGAATTAAAAATGTTTATATAGATATGGAGTTAGTACTACCACGTATAATGTGCATCTTTATTTTTTCCTCACAAATATGGACAAAAAGGTGCACATTTATACACAGCAAAAGACCGTGCACCTTACCCGGCCAGTTTCTCCTCAATATTTCCAGTTCGTCCAGCCCATATCCCTATTCACAAAGCAGTATTGACAGCTTGGATATTCTATGTCTGACCCTGTCGTAAGGAAGCAAGGGGAGGGCTTATGGGACAGTGTTTACCAAGTCTTCACACTTACTCACCACTCACTGACTCACTCAGCACAACTTCCGGTCCTGCAAGCTCCTTTCATGGTTTCATGTATAAGTGTAGCATTTTTTATCTCTTATATTGTATTTTTACTATACTTTTTCTATGATTAGATTCACAAATACCATTGCATTACAGTTGCTTACAGTATTCAGTTAACTAGCGTGCCATACATGTTTGTAGCCTAGGAGCAATAGATTATACCATATAGTCTAGGTGTGTAGTAGGCTACACCATCTAGGTGTGTGGAAGGGCACTCTGTGATGTTCACACAGTGACAAAATCACCTAACGATGCATTACTCAGAACATTTAGCAACACATGACTATATTTGCTATAATAATTTTTATAATGTCAGTTTTAAAAAATAGGTATTTATAATACAGTTAACTAGCTTCTGATAAAATGATTTTTATACTTTCCTAATGCCAGGACCTGATAAACATCACACACCTTAGGTAACTTGAAAGTGAAAACATTTACCACCTTCTAGCAACCTGGTCTAAATATTAGCAGCCTGAGAACTCTTCCTTCAATTGCATGAACTTGCATTGAAATTGTTGTACCACTAGTTCAATGCATGAGTTTATTGTCTCAAGTGGATGTTGCTTGATGACTGGAGGATACGGACCCCAGTTTTGCTTTCTTTGCTATCTCCCACAGCACAGCGGAAACCACTGTTACTCAATGAACACTTGTTGAATGAATGAAGAATTGAATGGATAGCCCCGAGGTTAACTACAACTTGTACTCTGAGTATCAGAGTGAGTGGTTAACCCAGAGACAGTCACAGTGAGAAGGACTGTAAGACTTCTGAAGAACCAAATTTCTGTAAATTGCCAAATATATAAATTACATATTCTCTGCAGGCCAGTGGGTTCCACTCTCAGAAATTCCAATTTATTAAATCTGGTCTGATAGAAGAGGTGGTGCTGGGTGAGGATCTAGTGTAGGAGTCAGCAAACTGGCCCATGAGTCAAATCCCGCCCCTCACCTGTTTTTGTGTTGCCAGCCATCTAAGAACAGTTTATACATCATTAAAGTCAGATTCTGGCATGTGAAAATGAAGCAAGATGCAAATTTCGATATCCCCAAATAAAGTTTTACTGGGACACACGCACACTTGTCTGTTTATGGGCTGTCCAGACTGCTTTCAGACTCCAGTGGCAAAGCTGAATAGCTAGCTGCCACAGAGACCACTGGGCCCAAGAAGCCTAAAATATTTATAGGAAAAGTTTACTGACCCCTACTCAAGTGCGTCTTTCTGGCCCTTTTAATTTTTTATATGCATGTGCAAATGGAAAATGAATTTCAGTTCATTAATAGAAGTAAGAAAACTTTAGCTTTGCCTCCAGATGTTTTGTTTTTTTTTTTCTCCTGAGAATCTTGAATGTTCTATATCTAGATTCTCAAAGCTAAAAAATAATGAGGTAGAATATGTTATATCCATTACCATATCCCTTTACTATGGGAATCCTGGAAGTGTGGTTTTCCCTTTAGGTTGGAGAGACTGCATTCCTTTTCTAGTCACACTCCATTTTTAGTTCACACTCAGGCTGTCAGCTCTACCGAACAATGCCAAATGAGCTTTTTAGGATCTCTTAAATATCTCCTCCAGTTTGGTGTCTGTTTGTATCTCATTCAGGTAGTTTTCCCGAGAAAGGCTCAGAAATAATGGAATAACCTTTGATCATGAACAGTGCATTTAACTCTCCTATTAGGTGTGTTAATGTTGCAGGAAGCTACCAGTTGCCATGTGTGCTCTGTGGCTTTGCTTGTGCTTTGCCACATCATTGCTTTCTCGGGCTTAGGGCTCTTTGGGCGTAGTAAAAAGAGGCGGGACCACCAGTTTTTTGTACGTTGAAGTTCTGAAATGGCAGAGAGGCAACAGGAAGCAAAATGAAAAATATTCTCACTTCTTTATGTCATTCATTTACTCCTGAGCCGAATGTGATCTGGTTTCTATTGCCTTCGTCTTATGGAAAATACTCTAAATAAGGTCACCAATAACCTCTTAATTGCCAAATCCAAGGTACATGGCTCAGTCATCATCCTGATATCTGTTCTGAAATATCTGACACATTCACCACTCTTTCCTATTTCAAATTCTTCCTCCTTGGATCCGAGAACAAAAAAACAGCCCTGATGTATTTATTTTTTTAAATCTGTGAACTCCTTGTATCTGGTAGGCTCTTCACTTTCTACCTGCCCTTCCCATGAAGGCCTCTGTATTTCATTCCATGTGTTCACCCTGAGGAAGCTCAGTGATTATTCTTAGCTTACTTGAGAGTGCCATAATTCACCCGGTCATTCTGAACTCTCTTCTTTCCTCATTCTCAGCGTTCACAAACTGTTGTTTCCACTGTCAGTTATTGCTCCATATGTTTTGAGTTTTCTTTTCTTCCATGACCACTGCTCCTTCCTATTTACAGGCCCTTATCATCCTTCTCTTGAACTATTTGCACTGGTCTCCTGCTAGTTTCCCTGCTAGTCTCATCTCTGTAAACCACCCACCGATACTACAGCAAATGCTATCTTCAAGACTGAAACCTTATCACTCTCCTGCCAAAAGCCTTCATTGGCAACTGTTTACTCAAGTGATAAAGTCCGAATTTCTTATGTTGAGTATAGCATTAGGTCTAGTTTCTAATCTCGCCTCCTGCCATTGGCCAATTGTAGTCCTCACTCCATTAGTGCAGAAAGACCGGTTTTTCTGAAACCTACATACCTCTGCTCAGATTGTCATATTTTTTTTACCTTTATCTCTGTCTGGACAAATCTCAGCACATCTCCCAAGCCCCAGTTCAAATATGGTACTCCCCTCCCCGAAATTGTTAGCCCTCCTCTTTGCCCTTATGGAAGTTTGCACACCCCTCCAGGAGAGCACATTTCACAGTGTGCTGACACTGTTCGTTTACATGTTTCTCACATGGCAGACTCTGTCTCCTTTCTCTTTGTATTTTCACTGCATAGTGCAGTGTGTATCTTATCAGAAATATTCAAGGAACGAATATGTCCAAGCTATATTTTTGTACCTACACTATGAGCCCTCTAGACTCTGCTGTGAGGCGTGTTGGAAATAAATGGTTCTGTGAACATTCTATAGGGCAGCTATCAGCAGAAAATGTTTATTTCCTCCTTTCGAGATTTTATTTGCTTTGAATCGAGGCTAAGAGTGTGTGGCTACAAATAGTCACTCATGTGGGAGGAATAGTATTTATTTTAATGGAGTGGAAGAGAAGGGAGAGACTTCCAAATGCCATTAGTGAATCACATATGAGGGTGGGCTGATAAGTTTTGCTTCCATTTAATAGACAATAAAGGAGAAAACCTATTTCAATGAAGTAAAAATATGCCTACGTCATTTATTTTCAAAGCTGCATAATTATTTTTCTACTAAATCACCACATGTATCAACACACTAGTTTTCTAAATCTGTCCTTAAAAAACTTGGTGTTTTGTTTTTGAAACATTTCCTCAGTGCAGACTTCACCTCTTATCACAGATGAGCGCCTGGCCCGTCAAGTGCCCCTTTCGTTTTGGGAACAGGTGGAAATCACAAGCAGCCCGGTCAGGGCTCTGCGGTAAATGCGGCAGCACTGACAAGTCCAAGCGTTGAACTGCATCTCTTGTTGCTGCACTTGTGCGAGGCCTAGCGTTGTCATGTCAAAAGTATTTCATTTCTTATCCCCATCTATTTAATTCTTCTTTTCAATGCAGGAAGAGTTTTCATATAATGTTCACAATTTATTGTTGTTCCTTTTTCAAGACTATCTGTAAGAACAACACATTCAGGATTCCAAAAAACAGTCAGCATGACCTTCCCAGACAAGGCCTGAGTTCTGAATTTTTTTTGGCTGAGTGGATCCCTCATGGTGGTATTCCATGGACTGCCTTTTGTTCTCGGGTTCATAATAATGGGCCCAAGTTTCATTATCTGTAATGATTTTCGTTAAGAAGTCCTCACATTCTTTTTCAAAAATTTCAAAAAAATTGAAGGAACTTTTTCTGCTGTTAAGAATTCAATAATAGCACTCTGTTTGAATTGAACATCTGAACATTTCCATTTCAATGTGTACTGGGTGAAAAATGTAAGCATCTGTGTGTGCAAGGTCAAGAATGATGAAGGGAAATACCACATGAATACACAGAACCGATCATATTCAGATATGTCTAATGTAACAAAAAATATATTACAATGGAAGCAAAATTTCTCAGACTGCCCTCATATATCAGAGATAAGTTTTAATTTCCCATATTAATACTAAGCGAGCTGGGTAGGAAGTTAGTGTGTTAGTCATATAAAAAAGGTGTATCTACTTATATATATGTAATAAAGTATATATATATATATATTTTTTAATATGACCATTGCCACATTACTCTGTTATATATTTTTTATAGTCATCCTCAGAGAATTATCATTTTAAGTTCAATAATAAAGAAAGGGACTGAGCAGAACACCCATGGGACTTAACAATTCCTATGGAATTCAAAAACCACACACATGAAAAGATAAGGAACGATCAAAGGCAGTTTGAGGCATGCCAATGAATGGCAAATTATAAGTGAGATTCTATTTTGTATCTCACTGTACCTCATATAGCTCTTTGCCTATATTGAGTGTTTAATAGTATTTGCTGAATGAATGAAGTGACAGGGCAAGAGAGGCCAATTTGTGGTAATTTTTCAATTGTGCTTTCTTCACTGTGTGCATTAAAATGGAGTTGGATCTCGGTCTATATTTATTGATACTATCTAGTTGTGAGTTTTGAATAAGAGTAAGAATTTATTGCTAATACTTTCGTAGATCTCATGTATTACCTATGAAGATAAAGTTTATTTTTATATTTAAAACCAAAATTAATAAATATATAATATAAATAATAAATATATAGATATAGATAATAAATATATTTAAATGTATATAATTTAAAGCTATTAAAGTTTGCTCCTTAGCTGAAGTCATTGTCTGTGTTGCTAAGACCTCCAGGGTAAAAATATAGATAAAATTCTTTAATGACATGAATTAAATACTCAGGACATTTTAACCATTTTCCTTTCAATGGAAACAAATTGTTCTCATACAAGAAAGCCTGGGTTTCCAGTGGGAAGAAAACCATCTTAAGATGTGGTTTCTTTTAGTTGTTTCAGAGTCTTTTTCATAAGGAGGTATAGGTGAGTCTAGATGCCTTTCCAGCTCCATTGTAGAGGAATACAGGTGACCCGTGTGTCATTGCTCTTTGGGACAATTTATAATAAGCAGATTTACCTGTTGGAACCTCCTTAAAGCTTAGCAAGATACCTTTTTTCTTTTCTTTTTTTTTTTTTTGGATAAGATTTATTTTTATTGTTTTTGGACAGAGAGAGACAGAGACAGAGACAGAGAGAAGGGGGAGGGCCCAGAACAGTCTCCATAGTTGTACATCATTGGTTTTTCCACATAGTTTCATTCCACAGGTGGGCGCATGGCTACACAGGCCAGGAACTGAACCGAGGTCTCACTCCAGTGAGAACTGAACTGGGGGCACTTCCCAGTTCAGCATATGGGTCCACGCGGGCCGGGACTGGTATTCAATCCTCGGTCCCTGGGGCTGTAAAGTGAGTGCTTAACCCACTGAGCCATCCTGGCTTACCCTTCTTTTCTTTTTTAACAAAAGAATGTATGATTGTAATTCTAACTCATATTTTTTTCTGGATCAATATATGAAGGTCAGTATTTTCATAAATATGCTTTATAATATTAGAAGATTTTAAATGGTCACCCCCAATGTCCTCTTCTTTGCCTTTTCCAGTTTGAGCTTCATTTCAGGAAAATAGCATCACATTTTGAAGCAAGTATAAGGATCTTTTTACAAGTTTTTTCAGTACAAGAAAATTGGAATCTGGCAGATTTGCATGTACTTAATTCTATCTTTTATTCTCCCTTTATTCAAACAGAAAGTTTTGATTCCGTTAGTAATAATCTTGTAGAATTACCATGTAACTTAATACTATGGCCGTGGTTTGTTTTTTATATTTTGTCTTTTGTTTTTTTGTTTTTTGGTTCAAAATCATACATGTGTAAAAATAAAAAGAAATTCTTATATATAAATAGAGTTAATGCAACAGGTAATTTTTCCAAAATCATCACAAATTGAATTTTTAGTCCTCTATCCAAATTGAATTTTTAGTCCTCTAGCCACTGACAACAGCTCAATACATACTTTCTTTGGTTGTCTTATTGGCAGTAATAATACCAGATGTACTTCATTTCACTGAATAGCTGTGTTCTTGAATGAATAAATTATATTATTGAACTATTTACATGCCCTAGAGAGCCTGTCATTTATAACAACCTTAGTTTATTATTTCAAAGCTCATACCATACTGCAAATAATCTTTTATTCAGATTTTCATATACTTCTTTTTTTAATACCAAGGCTTACATCAAAAAAGTTGACTTTCTGTTAGTTAGAACCACCAATTTGATGGATGTTACTTTTCTTTTTTCTTTGAGTTATTTCTACTACCATGAGAGAGTGAGAAACGTTAGTTAATAGAGAATGCTCTCATTTCTGCTGCTCCAGCTATTTCAGAATCTATGATTTTAAAAAAGGTAGTTGGAGGGAAGAAATGGACCTGCATCTGGGTGGCCCTGGTCCAGTAGCACAGGCTCTGGTGAGCTTATTCTCTTTTCTTTTTTTTTAACTGAACTGGGGGCACACCCCAGTTCAGCATGTGGGTACCCCTGGGCCGGAGTCAGGATTCGGTCCTTGGTCCTCGGGGCTTCAAAGTGAGTGCTTAACCCGCTGAGCCATCCCGGCTTTCCCATTATTCTCTTTTCTCATGCCTCTAGTTTACACTAAAACTGTTTCTTTGTGAAGTCTTTATTTTTCCTCTAAGCTTGTCATATAAGAATGTAGTCTCTACAGATCAGTCTATTAAATGAATACAAATTTATAAATGATTTACGTGGCTATTGTGTCTGTTAGTTAAATATGTATCTTAGACACTTAAAAAAAATAGAAGTGGGGAAGCCAGGATGGCTTAAGCGCTCACTTTGCAGCCCCAGGGACCAAAGATCGAAATCCAGCCCCGGCCTGTGCCAATCCATATGCTGCGCACTCCCCAGTTCAGTTCTCACTGGGGTGAGACCCCGGCCCAGTTCCTGCCCTGTGCAGCCCCGAGCCCACCTATGGAAAGAAGCTATATGGAAAAACCGATGATGTGCAACTATGGAGACTATTCTGCCCCCGCCCCCCTTCTCTCTGTCTCTGTATCTCTCTCTCTCTCTGTCAAAAACAATAAAAATAAATCTTTAAAAATAAAAAAATAGAAGTTCTGTATTGTGTTTTACATAGAATGGATTCACAGTTGCTGCAAATTTAGTCAGTCATTTGTATTTAAATATTTTCAGGAGTTTTTGCATTAGTTTACACCATGTACTCACACCCAAATCATGGTGTAAAGTATAAATCAGTTAGATATATTAAAACAGTAATGGAAAATACCTTGTTTTGTAATTCTATATTTACCAGTAAATTGCTTTGCATAAGGCAATGTTAAATACTCCCATTCCCCTCCTAATTTTGGTATGTACACAACTATATATCCAATTTTTCTTTCAAGAGAGCCACGTCCTGGGAACCCAGAAAGGAATTCTAGGTTGGTCGTTCTCACCTTGTCTTAGTATCATACATTTATACAGCAGACAAAACCATTCTGCCACCTGATTTTTGAAGATCATAAGATCATTTCACCACTTAAACCCAAACTTTCTAAATCAAATGTTGACCTAAGAACAAACATTTTTCCCATTTATAAAACTGTAAAATTAGTGTTTCTAGTAGAACTTTCCAGACAGCCTTCAACAAAGCCTGTCTCCAGACATCCCTAACGAACACTGAATTACATAGAGGACATGTATGGGCGCTCTGTGTCACAGGCGGAAATGGATTTAACCCTTGAGCAGGCCAGTGTTCTCGTGGAGGGACAGGTGGAGTACAAAGGGGGTGCTGGAGGTGTGTGGGTGTGGGGTGCACCTGTTTGAGGATATGGGGAGCGTCTGTTTGAGTGTGCAGGGAGCTGGCACTCTGGGCACTGGGTTGAGGGGCTCATTCTTTGCAGCTCTGGTTTGTGAAGTGATTTATGGGAGCTGCAGCCCATGGGCCAAACATCACCTTCCTGGTTGGCTTTGTTGACACCTTGTCACATTCTTGCAGGGCTTGAGGAATTCATTGTTTTTGTTTGAACTGATAAGAACAAAAAAAAAAAAAAAAAAGAAGAAAAGAAAAAAACGTTTTCTTGTGGAGACCTTGGGCAAGGTGGAGGGGGTGGAATGTTGACGTCCTACAGCAGGGCTGCATTTTCCCAAGCCGTGCAGCCTTGGCATCTGTCACATTCTCCCCCGCACCCCCATCCCCCGGGGAGCCTTCCTGAGGTGTGCCAGCGGCAGCTTTACTTGCCCTCTGAAAGTAAGTTTCTGGTGGGAGCTGTTTCTTTCTGCTGGAGTGGCACTGTGGAGAGGGCTTTGGGAGGAGGCAAGAGAGAGGGAGTTTTCCTTCAAGAACAAGAGATAGGATGGCTGAGAGGAGATTCCAGTGGAAGGTAAATGACCCTAGTCACTGGGGGAATGTAAAACATGTGGTGACTTTTGATGTGAGCCCGTCTCTTGGAAGTTCATCCTTTGTATAGCGTGCGTTTCGGGCGTGACACCATGCTGACCTCTCCCCTGTAATGTGTCAGCCCCATGCCTCACTTAGTCTTTTGGCAGCCTGCGTGCAGAGGCTGGCATCCGAGCCCAGCCTTGGAGACAGCAAAACTCTTCAGAATGGGAGTTCATTGTGTCACTGGTTAAAAGTTTGTGTGATGTGTACGGATGGTATTATCTTTCACTTCAATGGAGCAAATGAATGATCTGCCTGTTTTTCTTAGATGTCTTTAAAATAATACTTCTGATATCTTTGCTTCAAAAAGATAGTGGATTAAACTCCTTTTATAAATTACATTTATTGGGGTGATGTTGGTTAATAACATTACGTAAGTTTCAAGTGTACAATTTTATAATAAATCATGTGAATATTGCATGTGCGCTCACCACCCAAAGTGTAATCTCCTGTCACCATATAATTGACCCCTTTACCCTCTTCAACCTCCCTCTACCCACCTTCCCTTCTGGTAACCACCCTTTTGTTGTCCGTATCTGAGTTTGTTTGTTTATTCCTTTTCACCCAAGAAAAGTAATGAGTCAAATCACATGTACCATCTGGGACTGTAAATGCTCAGACTTTCTTTGTGAAAATATCTGTTTTCTTGAGAGTAGTTTACTACAAACATATTCCATTTATTAATATTCTGTCATCAGTTCTGTTGATTGGAAGAAGAACCCATTTGCCCCCCAGCCAAGGACTGGGTGTCCAGAGAATTTTTGCATTTTTATTACACCATCCACAAGTTCGTGTGTAATGTCATAGATCACTTTACCTGGAAGTGACATTCACACATCCCCACTCTGAACCGCCTTCTGAACTGGAGCCACGGAAGCCATTTTCAGGCTTCTTAACAAGACTCTTAGCGGCCGAGTTTCCTGTAGAACGCGTATGTGTAACTGCATCTTGTGCTCCATTTGCCAAGCAGTTACTATGAGGCCACAAGGGCTGCTGGAAGAACTGCCACGGTAGGTGGCCAGAGAATGGGATTCAGAAGTTGACATTGTGATAATACTGAATGCAAATGAAAATGACCTAATAAGTGTATAATAATACAGTAATTGCGTGATTAAAATAAGAAACTAGTTGTGTAAAAAAGCATGTGCTTTTTTGTGTCAGCTATCTTCTTGCTATAAAATGCCATTTTGACAACATTTAAATGTCTAAATATGTGTGATGCTGCCAACATGGACATCAAACTTCAAACATATCCAGGTTTTAAAATCTACAAGCCCGGTCTCCCCAGTTATTTTTGTGCAACTTTGATAAGCCTGCCAGTTCTGTCTTTGCCTTTTTCTTTGCATGGAGGCTACTCCAGTTTCCAGGATAAGTTTTTTGACAGTGTTTCACTGCTCTCTGCTGGAGGAGCCCACAGTGTGGCCGAGCTTCCAGGGCTCCAATCACTTGCAAGGAATGCAGGTGAGATGGCTCAGCTGATAAACTTCCGGCCTCTGAAACTCAACTCAACACAAGCCTTATTCATGCTGCTGGTAGGTCACAGTTGAAGAGACATGTTGTGCAGACTAGAGACTGGTTCCTTAGGGAGGAGGCTGGTTACGGTGAAAATGGAACACTGCCCCAACTCCAGCTTCTTACTTCGAGTGGTGTCCAATATAAAGAGATCCTATGTAGTGATGCCCAAAGACTGTGCAGTTTCTCCAGTGAATTTCATCCTTCTGGTTTTGAGACATAGATACATGAGGGCTGTCCCGAAAGTATCCAGCCATGTAGCCATTTCCTTTATATTGACAATGGCTGGATTTTTTTCCGGACAGCCCTTGTATGTTAATATTTTACTCTATTATATATACTCTATTATAATCCCAGAGCCCCCAAAGAAAGGAAATAAAGCTCTTTTGACCAAACATATGTGTATGGCATGAGAAAAAAGATCAAGAGTGTTTACCAAATAAGTAGTGAGTGTATTGGGACATTTTTTCTAAAACTTTTCTAGGCAGGAATAAATATTAATTTACATCTTCATTCTCATGAACACAAAACTGTACTGTAATTTAGATGTTCTACTTCTCAAGTATGAAACAAAAGACAAAAACAGCAGATACTTTAGGCGAGTATTGTTTTTAATATATAGAAAGAGGGAGGGAGAGTATGCGTATACACGTAGTTATGCACATGTGCATGTGTGGTTATACATCAGTATGCACAATATATTTTAAAGGGGTAGGGAGAGCATAACACATCTCCAAAGTGTTTTATGTTTTTTTCAGTCTGGCATCTTTTAACTGAAAAACAACTTGATGTATCGAAATCATAAAAACTAGCCTTACAACAGCATTAAAGTGCTATTCTATTCTACAGCATTCCAAGTGAATTATTGCTGTGCTGTCAAAGAAAACAAAAACATTTGGGAAAGACTGTTTATTTTACAGCGGTTGACCAAAAGTATGCAAGTGGTTATAAAAAAATGTAGACAGCTAACGATGGGAGGTGCCACTTGCACATTCTGAAATCCATTCACAAACCTTCAACAATAATTCTTTATCAGCGGAGATAATATTAGAGGCAAAAGACTTTTCCGTGGGGAAAATCCAAGCACTTTCAAAGCATTTCAGTTTAAAGCAAGTAAATAAAAGCTCTATTTCCATTCTGTATCCCCTGCCTCGCTCACAAAGCTTGATGACATGATTTTTTTTCCCAAGAAGAGCAAGGAAGATGTTGCAAAACTTTCTCTCAGAGTTATGGCAATGAGATATTTTTGTACTGTGCAGCCTGTATTACCCTTTGTATTTAAAGATTAAGATAAAAAGCTGCCATTGATGATATTAATAGATTCTTTCATTAAACAATATTTCATTTTCAACTAGATGAGAAATTATAAATCCCTAACACAGCCCTTCATAGTAAAGATAATAAATGTATACTCAGAGAAGATAAATGGCTTGCCGAAAGTGCATAGCTAGGCCATGTGGAGGGATGAGTTAGAAATAGAAGGTTACTGTTTGTGTTGTAGTATGTTTTGCCTGAGACTCATACTATATATAGTCAAGACCCCACTGGTATCTCCTGGTAAATGCTTACTTTAGTATGTAAGGATTTCTCATTGGTGAAGAGATTCTTTTCCAAAACTAGGCCTTGAGTTCTGCTGCTTTTACTTTTTAGGAAATTCGCTGATAAGTCGGGATCCATTTAACTTTCTGGTAGATCATTAGATATATTTTTGAGAAGTGGCTCTATTTTATCCATGCCACAGGGTGAAAGATGTGAGGAGCACCTGGTTAGGTCTAGCATGATAGTGATTGAAAGAATGTCTTTAGGGACATGCCTTAAATTCCCTTTCTGTCAGTGCCAATGCAGCTTGTTGTCTGGGTGGTGTGTATATTGGGAAGAAGGCACTACATTTTGTTTCTCATTTGTGGGACAGTGAATTGACCATTTACCACCATTCGTATATATTAGATGTTCTGGGTACTGGTATCTGGCTATCCTAAAGTTTTGCCCCCAGAGAGAATAGAGGGAAAGGAAGAGAAGGCGACAGAAGAAGAACTACTTGCATCTGGGCCACTACCTCATCTGCTCCTTTGTCTCGTCTCTAAGAGTCTCCAGAGTCTGAGTTTTGTGTGGCACTGACCCTAGAGACAGTTGGCCTTTTGACAGCTCAGCTGTTTGCGTCTCCTGAATTGCATCAAAATTTTTTTCAGATGTAGCATCTGCCTTCTTCCCTCCATGATGTCCTGGGTTAATCACATGCTTGCTGGCCAGGATATGTAAATAAAACTTGGCAAAAAAAACACTTAAAGGATTATGAAGCAATCGTGCTTAAAAGTAGTGAAACAAAACAAAACCACCACTCCAGCCAATCCTCCTGTGTGCTGCTAAGCAGGGGAAAGATCCAGCGATGACTGTCCTGAGTATTGTCCTAGAC
Organism: Craseonycteris thonglongyai; assembly: GCA_004027555.1. Lineage (NCBI taxonomy): Eukaryota > Metazoa > Chordata > Mammalia > Chiroptera > Craseonycteridae > Craseonycteris > Craseonycteris thonglongyai. Next base: position 7,676 of record PVKE010002558.1, on the reverse strand, counting down.
CGGGAGAGAGCTAGAGAGGATGACAGGGAGAGGAGGAGAAACTGCTGAAGGGGAGAGAGCCTCCCTCGCCTGCCGGGCTCCCTGCACACAGCGCTGCCACACGCATTCACTCTGGCAGTTGCTAATGAGAGCGGCATGCTGGGGAAGCAGGTCTGATAATCCCCGGAACCCGCCTCTCACGTGTGTGCCGGGATGGCTGGGTCACTGCTGCTTACCCGTCCTCGAATTGCACACCTTTTCTCGTGTGCTCAGAGGTGGCCTGAGCCCTGGGTACGTCCCCGAGGACGTTCCATGTTGCGGAGTGAGTTGAGAGATTCAGGCTGTGGGTTCCCATGTGACTTGCAGTTGAATGTCTCCATCTCCCGTCCCTGGACAGTCGGCTGCTGGCCTGCCTCTGAGTTGTCTTATCATTAAAGCTGTCTGCTCTGACCCGAGGGAAATGCGCGTGGAAACCCCTTGTGCCTGTGCGTGCCAAAAGCAACCTTAGTCAGTGAGAGAGCTCTGCAGACGGCGGGTCCTGCGCTCCGACCTTTCCGCTGCTCCTATGAGAATCACGCGCCGCTATTTCTGTGGCTTCTGCCAGTTGGCCCTTGCCCACCTTTTCTGTTCTTACTAAAGCGGCCAGGAACTGAGCGAAAGAGGAAGCCTCGGCCGTGCTCCCGGCTGCGCTGCCAGGAGTGCGTCTGTAGTAGGTCCAGCAGCAAAACAAAACAGGGCAGAACCCAGGGAGGCAGCCAGAGCAGCTGAGCTGGAAACAGAGCCCGTCCGCAGCAACAACCGGCCGTGGAGTGGCAGGCTGGAAGGGGACTTCAGGAGTGGCTGCACCCTCCCCAAGACAGCACACCGGCCACATCCGGGCAGTGGCGAGCCAGATCTCCTGAGGGCCCATCCACACTGCTGTTTGATTTTAGTAGGTCTGCGGCTAATGATGTTACCTTGGACAACTTACTCTGCCCAGCCTCAGTTATCTCATCTGTAAAACGGGGGTGAGAATAACACCTCTTTCCCTCTAAGGGTTGTTGCCAGAATTAAAGAGAAAGTGTAAACAAAGCTCTTGGCGCGATGCCTGGCACTTAGGAAACCCTCAGTAAATGTTGGCTCCTGCTAGTTGAATGCGGACTTAAGATGCAAGGGAAACAGGAAAGATAGGGAGTTGTTCATAAACACCAGATCTGTTAGCCAAATGTTTTTTTAAAACAGGATTGCTTTTCACGAGGCAGGGTAAATGCACTTGAATTAAGATCAGGTTGATTATATGATCTTGTTTAGTTTTGAGGTTATTGGAATGTTTAACCAAATGGTAGACACCCCTCCCCCTTCCAGGAAGAGCCCAACTTGAATACCGAGGAAGCTGGTAATTTGAGCCTTGGAATCATTGGCATTCAGACTTCCTGAATCTATGTTTATCCCCGTTTGTGAAAACGCATTCTGAACCTTCCTGACGGGAGTTTAAAATGTTCAACTTCAAAATTATATTCTGATGGAAAACACTTCCTGAACGGTTGAAGGATTGTTCTAGGGGTAGATGAAGCGAGGAGGTGATGAGTTATACCACATTTGGAAAAACACTAATGATATATGATTTTTCCTCCTTAGGCCCAGGTATATGGAAGAGATAAGAAACCAGCTTATAATAACACTTATTCCAAAAGTGTTTTACATCCAGTTCTCACACTGACTGGTCATGAATCACTTAATAAAGATAATGATACAACAGTGGTCATTTATTGAGCCCTTACTGAGTGTCAGATATTGTGCAAAGTACTCTAATATTTATTATTTCACTTAATTTCCACAAAACCCCATGAAATATTTCCCCCTTTTGCTGTGAGCAAAGTAAGGCTGAGATGTTAGATGCCTTGCCCAAGAGCTAAGTGCTGCGACTTTGCTCGTAGACACTGTGCTATATCCTGCTTCCCCCTTCATTTCTCCCTAATCTGAGCTGAATCTCTGGATCTCTGTTTTCTCTCCTGTAAGTGAAAGGCTGGACAACATTACTGCCGAGGCTACCTGTTCCAAAATTCTAAGTATTTCCAGAAAGAGGTACAGTTTATAATAAGCAATCTTGCTTCCCAAATACATTCTATGCTATTAAATAAAGGGAACCAGGTGTCTTTTGGGGGATGTACCGGTATTTATCATTTAAGTTATAGAATTCAGGAAGGGAGTAAAACCTGGGGGAAATAATTTTGTATGATGTTTTGTCATATTAATATATGCATGTCCAATGGCCCTTGGTAAAAAATAACGTTCTTACCAAATTGTGGCTGCTCAGTTGATAATGACTGACCAACATAATGCACAAGTGCATCTGTCTCCTTTTGCTGTCATGAGCAAAATTTAAACTTTATTTGTGCTGACCTTTATTTCTAAAGAAGATTGTGAATTTATGCATATAATTTGTATTTTCAAGCTAAGCAGTCCACTTTTCTAAGTGAAATCTCTCTATAAAAATTTTCATGTCCTAGTAGAACTATGCTTTTAAATTTTCAATATTTATTAGTATATTTGAAGTTTTGTTAGTTAACTTCATCTAGATTAATATGTGTTAATAAGCACTGCCTGTGTGACCTTGGACATGTTTCCTGATCTCTCTAGGACTTAGCTGCCTCAACTAATCATATTATAATGGGTTGCTGAGAATATTAAATGAGTTAATTATATAAAATGCTTCAAATTGTGCCTGGCACATAGTAAGTGCTATCTTAAGCGTTAACTAATATTACTAGTCACTGATGATTTCCAAAGTGTAATTTTCTTACAGTTGTGCCCCAAACATCTTAGGTCATAGAAAGCCTTCCAGATGATTCCATTTTTAATTGATAGTCAGCATTATAAAGCTTCTTGTTTTCATTTCTCTTGGTATCTATAAATTATACTTTCATGGGAAGTCCTTTTTTTTGTAATTAATTTTCATATTCTTCTACTTCATATTCTCTTTAGCACTACGATAGATGGCTACTTCCGTTTGTTTTTTATTTAGAATTTTATCTAGAGAAGTATTTGATTTTAAGCTGTGATTTATAATGGGTCAGATTACCCTCATTGAATTGATTTACTCTGAATTGCAGATTATTTTAGGTAGAATTTGACCTCAAGTTTTTTCTTAGTGTCTGAGTTTCAGAGAAACATGTTTCCAGCCCTAGTCATGGTGAGTGACATCACGAGATACGTATTTCTCAGATACAGAAGTTTGTTGTTATGTTCTTTTGGCCAGAAGAGACTCTTCTTCCTGGGAAATGTAGCCACAGAATGCTGCATTTGAGTTTTATTAATATCCTTGTAGATTGAAAACAAAATGTTTTCCCTCCCCGTTTTTGTTCTTTTCCGTTTGGCAAACTCAGTGATTTGCCACATGAGCCAATGTGTGTTTCATTTGCTTATTTTCTTGTGCACTAGCAGCCCTGGTGATGTCATCTGGAATGTGTGCAATCCCTGGGAATAAAGAACATGCTGGAAAATAGTTTGTTTTGAAGCAACGGGATCATTCATGCACCTTACAGCACACTCTAAATATCTCAAACCAATTTCCTTTTTAAAAAGTAACTTCCAGGCAGGCCACCTCACCCATATTTCTTGGTTCAAATGATAAATAATCACAACAATGATATGAAAATGATTTTTATAGTGACTAACTATGACTTAAAAGTCAGATTTTCAAGATTATTTTAAAATTTGATGGTGTCAGATACCTATACCATAAAAATGTCTTTAAAAGAAAGCAAATTATCTATTTTAAAAGATCAGATTTCTTAACTCACATTTATATCTTTGTTGCTCTTTTGTTACCATTCTTCCAAAATGTTCACTGACTAAAAAAGTATGCACAGTTTTAAAGGGTTAGGATGCTGAGTGGAATTTAAAGTGGACTCGGAATGCTTTCAGGCTGACAGTTCACTTAGGTTTGAGGACGGTCAGCATCTTAGTCCTGTTGCCTCCTCCTGGGGAGGAGTTCCTTTTGATCCCTCATTCTCACAGGGACTTCCTGAGAAGGAGTCTGATTAAAAGACCACACAGAGGTATTCCAGGAAGGAGGCATAAATCCAATCAGGGCATACCACTGAATTCGAGAGAAATTTCCAAACCAGTCTTTTCAGTTTGCCCTCTGGCTGTGGTCACTTTTACTCTTGGCCTTATCTTCCGTACACTTTTCGCTATTTGAAGGTACCGGTCAGTTGAGTTCCTCATTTTCTGTTTTATTCATTGCCTTCCTCCACTGCCCCTTAATAAGTAAGCAAAACTCTTGAACTATAGGTTATGCTATAAAATTTTGGGGATTTTTAGTGACTTTGAGCTGTTTTAGAAAGTAATGCCTGCTCGTTGTGACCCAGGATTATAGAAGGCCAATCACCTCACTATTTATTTGGCAATTTAAGTGACATCTTTTCTATAGAGAGCTCATTCACAAATGGCTCCTTGTGCAATCAGTGTTGTTTTAGCCAGATCAATGAAGACAATGGAAATCTTATCTTGACTTCTTTTTTAAGTAGGCATTTTAATGAATCATCATATGGAAGTGGATTAAGAAAAATATTTTATACTTAGATTTTTGTAAAATATTTTATACTTAGAATCTGTGAAATTTTAGAGTGTGATATATCTTAGCTTTTATTATTAAAATAATTAACAACAAAGATTCTTTGGAGTTTGATCACTAGGACCTCTATAGGGAGATAACCATAGTCAACATAGCCTGCCATTAATCAGCTTTTAAAAAAAAAACCTTCTTAGTTTATTATTCTAAATGTGCTTCTGTACCTTTTACCCTAAGAAGGCATTATGTGTGTTGGATCACCTAGTAGGTTTTAAAGTTTCCTCTTGATCGCCTTCATTTACCTAAGACACACACAGATACCTACTCCCTACCCATACACACCTACACCCACACACCCACACACACACCTTCACAGAGTGGTTTTCCTGAGGTTATTAATGCTACTATCCATAGTGGTTTAAGGGCACAAGATGTAGTTTGTGAGTTAGGGAGGCATAGATATTTTACTAAAAAGAAGCCTTTGAATAAAACTTTGTGTAGACCATTGACTCAAATTCATTCATTAATATGCATAGAATGTCTACAGTATTTCAGGGACTTTGATCAGATTATCTTCCATAACTCTTGTAACAAAGATGGTTCAGGGACCCAGCAACCATCACCCCTTTCAGAGATGCTTGTCTGACTGCAGAGACTGCTCTTTCTACCAGTTGTGAGCTGCCTTCTCTGTGCATACTGGCAAGAAGGACTACAGGCTTAATATTTTGTTTTATTATACTTCAAAATTTTTCTGTCATTCTAGTTCAACCTACACCAAAACATTCAAAGTATTATACATTTCTTAAAAGAAATATTAATTGTTTCCATTTTAATCTACTAACCTGTTGTACATATTACTTTTGTCATATAAACTCTAGCATCCAGCTAGATATTTAACACTTATTTCATTTGGATTTTGAGAAGACTTAACCATTGTAATTAATATAGTATCATCGTAGCTTTTTTGTTCCTTCACATTCAGGAAAGTAAAAGTTCTTTTCTTTTGGGTTTTTTTTTCCCTAAAGAATCAAATAATCTGCAGCTGCTAGTGTTAATTGGCATTTGTTCCTTCTCTATCCCAACAAAATGATCTGAGCACTGAATCAAATGTGCTCAGATGCCCTGTAGATATATAGATGACCAATTATAGGAAATATATAGTAAATAACTATATGTACACAGATAAAAACAGGTGGGTACTCTAGAGTTTCTAGTACAAGAACGCTAACTGAAACCTAGTACACAGGCCAACAAGGTGTAGGACAGAATATTCCAGCTTTGCAGAATGGTGAATGAATTGGGGTATGATTTTAAAGAGGTAAGTGGGTAGCTATTGCCAAAGCTTAGTTTGAAAGTGGTTTAGGTCTTGGGAAAAGTGCATATCAGAGTTGTTGAGAGAATTACCTCTTTTCTTTCTCATAGTAACTCAGTGAAGTAGTACTATTATCCCCATTTTACTGATGAGGAAATCAAGGTATGGATTGGTTAAGTCCTCTGCTGGAGAATAAACAGCTAGGAAGTGACAGAACCAGGCAGGGCAGGTGGCCTCAGAGCTGTTGTATTTGACTATCTATTTCTTTCTATATCCTAGCCCCACATACATGGCACATCACTCTGAAAAGTGCATCTGCCTTCTTCACTAAAGAAAATCTAAGCTATAGTCCCGCTAATTCTTACCCACTTTTATTTCTCTATAATTGTTACAGATATGGATCTATATAGCAACAACATCACCAACTCACAGAATAGTTATGTAGCAAAGAATCTTACAAATTCCCCAGTCTAATGTTATCAGCAAGAACTCTGAAGTGAAAAAAGAAAGAACTCTAAAGTGAGAGTTGCCCAAATCTTGATAAGTATTACCGGTATACCACAAAGTTTAGTAATTACCAAGTATAGGTCACTATTTAAGTGTAGCATTTAAAATATTGTATCATTCTACTGTGTTCAACTCCAATAGGGCAGAGACAATGTTTTATGTATTTTTGTATGTCCAGACCTCAGAACAGTGCCTGAGACATTATAGTGGTGTAATGCATGCTTGTTAAATGAATAATGGACTGAATAGAATGATAGGCCTTGGTTTTGAGTCCTTTCAAAATCCTACTTAATCTTTCATTAATTGATTCTTGGGATTTGATCAATGCAGAGAAGAGTAAGACCATCACCTAGTATTATTCAAAATTACATTTTTATAATGCTGCTTCAGATGTAAATCTTTTTCTTTTCTGACAGCCATATTACACTGCTGACTCAAGCCAGCTACATGTGCCATGAAATTCATGTTCCACATGCACACCCAACCCTGCTTTCATGTAGACCAGAACTCCTTCCTTTATCTCCTCTTTCATATCTTCCTTTTCCCAGTTGTTAGAACAAGTAGTCAATTTCTGTGAAGCATAGAAACCTAACCCCTCCCACCGTTATCGATTCCAAACCCTCATACCTAACAGGCTGTTTACAAGACTAGGATAAACAAGCATTGTAACTCCAGAAAGTTTTCTGGTTTCATGAGCCATTTCTGCCTCTTAGGGGCCAGACAATGCTAAGCTTCTGGAGACTCAGCCAGAAAAGTGGCAAGTCGATTAATTTGTAGTTAACCATAGCAATAAATGAACACAAAGGAAATGCAAATGTGAGTAGGGGATAAACTTTGAGTGGTTCCATTAGTAGTGATTCATGAAGTTGAATTACAATAATATTTTCTTCCATACATTCCCCGGTTCCCGTTCTGACCCTGGAGCAGCATCTGGGGATGACTATGAGGCTTGGGGTGGGTTCTGTGGTCACGGCTATGGAAGATGGGTCCTCTGGATGTTAATCTTGCTGACAGATATTTTAGTAAACATGTACTGCTGTAAGTGGCATCACGTGCATTGAAGGGGCAGTGGTGGTTAAGAGAGGGGCTAAAATATTAAAAATCCTAAGACAGCAGAAGAGTAGTTTCTGGCTTCTACAAGTTTGAATTGCAGAATCAGAGGTGGCAGAGTATAGAGCCAAGTCTCAGGGACTCTAGGTTGGGCGCCAGCCCAAGCTCAGCTGCCTTCTGCTATGTAATCCAACAAGTCACTTTCCTAATACCTGTGGGCCTTGGTCTCCTCACCCAGAATATCGCTGATCGTTTCTCAGGAGCATTACATGA
>PVKE010002557.1:0-81534 GCA_004027555.1 Craseonycteris thonglongyai | reverse complement strand
TCTCTCTCTCTCTCTCTCTCTCTCTCTCTCTCTCTCTCTCTGTCAAAATAAATAAGTAAATAAATAAATATTAAAAAAATATATATATTTAAAAAAAAACTTTAAATGCTACAGGTAAACCACAAACTAAAGTACATATGGTAAGAGTACAGGGGCACTTAGAGAGAAGTGCAAGCCTCAAAAGAGTTGAGATTCTTCAACTTTATAATCAAGATGATAAAAATACCTCTTCACCTAAATCGCAGGTCTCTTTGTAAATCAACAAAGATGCATGTGATAGCTCTTTATAAAAATATGCATGGTTATACAACTATCATCGATATATCATAATTTTAGTGCATTATAAACTAAGTACTTTGAGGGGTACGAGTCTAATATCTGCAGCATGTACTAGACCCTTGTGGTTAACTATATGTTATAATTCTTCCACCATCTTTATAGGTTTCATGCTCTTATCTTCATTTTACACAGGAGTGAAGTAAAATTCAGAGATTTTCAGCTGCCCGGGGTCCTAGAGAGAGCCATCTGGAGATCTGAAGTTTGAGTCTAGGCCTTCGCTTGCAATCTACCCCCCAGAAAAATCACACAATGGGGAAAGAGAGTGGCAGTTAAATGACATGACTCAGGAGGACTTTCTGGGAGACATGAAAAACAGAACACAGGGCAGTGCTGTGTCCAGCTAGATGACAGAGGAGCAGAGACGAAGGACCTGCAGTGGAGGAAAAGAGGCATTCTTCCTTCTCAGCCCACTTCCTTAAAAGCGTCTGATCTCTCTGCCATTTGCACTGGCATTTCCCATCCTTCATTACTGAGTGAAATGTGTCTAGAAAGTGTGATAGGCATTTTCTATCTCTGATGCTGCCACCTTCTCTTTTCTGTCGTTTTAGAAAATATAACATCAAGAGAGAGGTCTGACTATTGACTATTAATTGCTCCTCTGAAAACAGGTAAGGGGGAAAAACACAGTTAATTGTTTCTGACAAGTATTGAAGGATCTAATATCCCAGAGAGCAAGAGAAAGCAAGATTTGATTACTTTGAAACAAGAGAGGCAAGCCAGGGGTTAGGGAGTAGGGAAATTGATTCTGTTCTTGCACAAGAATTCAAACGTGGGGTATGGCTGTGTCACTTTCATGGTGGGATTCAATCAGCATCCTTCGTCCCATCTGGAGTGAAGATCTGTCTGAGGAATCAGGCTGAACACTAGAGATGTCACCAGTGCTGCTTCCTCCCCAGTGTCAGATGACCTGTGAATAACAGACTCTGGGAAAAGGGACGGTGGGAAAAAGGGCTGCCACAGTCCCACAAAAACAGAAAGGGGACAACGTGCTGAAAGCAATCAGGGCTTTTGAGGAGCAATGAGACCGCATGGCATATCCCTTAGCCAGTCCTATCTCATGGTTTTGCAGGTATCAGATCATTAGTCCTAACAACTTTCCTGTGAATGAAGTATTAATAGACCTCCATTCACAAAATGGGTTGAGAGCAGAGCAAAATGAGGCAACCTGGCCAAGAATCAAAATTTCAATTTGAGAACACCACTAGAAAGGAAAGCCAAGAAAGTTGGCATCAAGTCCCAGGTTGGAGTACCTGATCCCACACTATTAGAAACAAACAAGCCAAAAAACAAACATACACATAAATGAGTATGCAAGTCCCACAGGACTCGGGAGGGGACCATTCTGTAGCCCACTGTTGCCCTCCTTCAGCCACTGCCTGACCCCAAGCACTCTGGGATGCATGTGAACTGAGCTAGCAGTTATTTGAAGACCATATTCTTTTGCTCATTTCCACTCCTTCAAAATTGTTTCTGTAGCTGTGAGCCACCTCATCAATCAATGTGACCCCCAAATGTCACGACTGTCTTCTGCCTATTCTTTTGGTCTCCTCCTAGATATACCTTCAAGAATCTCCCCCTGATCATTAAATCTGGATTCTATGTGCTCCCACAGTACGCTGCTCTTTCTTGTCACAGTCTTTATGGCACCATGTTGTCATTGCCTGTTGGCATCTCCCGCTAAAATGTGCAAGCAGGAATCCATGTCTGTTTGGCTCAATAGTTTATCCTCAGGACTCAGAACAATAGCTGGCATATATCAGGATCTCCATAAACACTCTACTGACAGCCTACCTGGAGACACACCCCCTGTCTTATGGAAGCTTTCAATTTCGTGAGTGAGGCAGACACACACAGTTCAAGGGGATAAGAAAATGTTAAGGATAAAGTAAGAATAGAAACTAGCAAGCTTTAACGTTCCAACCCAGAACATTACAGTTAAGGCCATAGCATATGCTATGACTTTAAATTAGAATCTCTTTCCAATAGATCCTTTCACGCTGGAAAGCTTGCCCAGTTTTCAGAGCATGAGAGAGATACGTCTAAACAGAGAGGCTACTTTTAATTTCCACCTGAAATTTGCTCGTCAGTCTTTGGATAGATAAGGACCTTCAAGATATATCTGCTATGTTGTCTATCTTAAAGGCAGAACTGTGATTCTGCACCTTGGGCAGATAAGTAATTGTTTGTTTCCCTATAGAGGCTATTTAGTATAACAGAAAGGACTTTGTAGGCGGTGAAATAAGATGTGTTGGAAAGAGCATAAGTTTTGGAATTAAAATGACCTTGGCTCTTATCCCAGCTCTGTAATTTACTAGCAGTGTGAGTTGAACCAAGTTACAGTTTCCCTGAGCCCTACTCTTAGTATTGCTATAGAGTTGTACAGTTTAAGGTTACATTGCAGACTTGAGCCTCAATAAATTTCAATAATGGTATCAAATATTCCATTTCCTATTTCTACCATTTTCTAGCTGTGTGCTCTTGAGCACTTTTTCTTAACATCTTAAGTCTCAGTTTTCTCATCAATGAAATGGAGATAATCAAATCCTTTTTGCATACATAATGTAAGGATTAAATGAGGTTTGTTTACAAAGTTCTTAATTTGGTACCTATACCAGAACAGACACTTAATAAATAGAAACCTTTATCACTTATTTTTTGTATTGATTAAAATAAAATTTTGTCAATTTTTTTTCCCCTTGATCCATGTACAAAGGGACTGTTTTCTGCCTTTTAATCTTTATCTCCCTGTCTGGTCTGTCCAACAGAGATATTTCCTTGTGTATGATCTGCAGCTTCTTCACCTATTAATATGATAATAATTGGCATTTCCTTTGATTACATCATGTTCTCTCTTGTCCAGCACAGAGAAGGATTTCCCACAACCTCTTAAGGCCAGAAGGGAGAGTCCTAAATCTTCAGACCATTTTTAAGGGAACAGCTTATATCCCACTGACTTTGCAGTCTTGAAATTAATTGAGAAATAAAAATCACCAAACAGTTGAATAAAACAATTCTCTCCCACTCAATAGATAGAATAATGTCACAATTTAGAAGCTCTTACAAACTGAAAGGACCATTTCCCTAAACATTCAGATTTTGTTCCTAACTATAAGAGGATATTAACTTGTTAACATAAAATCGGTCTATTCAGCAATCTGAACCTTCTTTATGAAGAACACAGCTGATTTCCCTTTTAGATCCAAGTCTATTAAAATTCACTATTAATTTAGATAACACCATATGAGCTGATAGAAAAATGTCTAGCAATTAAATAATGAATGTGAGGTAGCTACAGTAATCAGAGGTATCAAAATACACCTTTATTACAGTGATGTAAATCAGTGTGTTTTCATGTGGTTTCATTATAGATAGACAGGAAAAAGTATAAAACAGTAGACTAACAATTTTTAGAAAAAAAAAATATAATTTTAAAAATTGTGTTTCTAACAAACACTATGATTAGCACCGAGCAGGTTAAAGTCACCATTTTTATAAAAGAATGTGTAGATTCCAAATATAATAATGTACATGACTAGAGACAGAAGTGATTTGCATATGATGCAGGTAGAGAATCTCGCTTGTAACATGGAATGAAAGGCAACTGCTAAGGAATGCGGTATTTTTCTACAGGTAGACTTTGCTCACCATGCTGTTTCGATTTCACAGCAGAAAATTTTGGTCCTAATGGCTTGCACCCAGTGCAAAATGTAGAACCCATGAATATTGCATGTTTGTGTAATCTACAACATTGCATGTTTGTGTAATCTACATGGTACATACCATGTAGTACATGTATGTCACCTCTCAGCACATGCTCCAGGACAGTTAATGGCCCTGGACCTAGCAATACCCCGCCTCTTCATAGAGACCAGCTCAGATGCAAACCTGAGACCCAATGAAGACCCATGGGTTCTTTAGTTTGGAAACCCTCTCAGCATCTAAGAGTGAGGCTCCCTTACCTCTGAGCAATACACATTCCAGGTATGTGGCATTTCCCGTGATACCAACAAACATATGAGTTGATCAAATCTCACATTAAAAATTCTCTGGTGGGCAAAAGAATAACTGAGACACATACATTTTAGAAAGAGCAATTGTAAATGACTCCTAAAAGGGAGGAGGGGTTTTCCTCCAAGAACCTGAAAGCAACAAGGCATTTCATCCTAGAGGAAGACAGAGCAGCTGGTGTGGGGATTTCATGGCTTCTGCTTACCCGTGTGCTGACATTCCATTTCCCAACAGCCAGTCCTGATTTTCACCATGTTATGGACTGGATTCTCTTTACTATTTTTTTAATGATCAGGAAAAAAAAACTTAAACGAAGAACACTGTGAATGTTCTTTAAACCCACCTGCCACCCATTTCAGGCAATGACAAATGCTAACCTCAACAGGCTAAACAAAGGAGCATAAGGGGGTCAAATCCCACATCAGAAGTGGACACTGTCATTAATATGCACTAAGAGTAGCACACTATCTCTACACTAGGGGAGCGTTGCTGATAACATTACTTTCTTCTTGCCAGAGCAAGAAGAATATTCTATCATTTACCAAAGAAGAGAGCATAGTGCAAGGGTTTGTGCAAACCTTAGCTCCTCTGCAGGAAAGTTCTTCATAACAACGAAAGAAAAGAATCAAAGGAAAATACCTCCAAGAGGGCTGACTTTATCTGTTTAATTTTCATAGCTTGGTAACTGTGAGGTATAACTTAAAAATACAGGAAAGTTTAAGTAAAAGATGACACTGGGGAGGTCCTGCATGTAGACATTTGAATCTAATTCTCACCTCCTAGTCCACGGTCCTTTCAGTGTAGAAGAGCTGAGAATTATAGTGAAGACCCCAATAAAAGAATACTTGCTACTTAGTGATATATATGTATATATGTAATTATGTATGTATTGTTGTTGCATTGATTGATTGATTGAAAGAAAATAAAAGGCAAACCTATTCTTTAAGATCTATTCAGCACACTGTAGAATATGTGATATTCTCAAAGTTTTCTGCATGTGGCCACACACCATGAGCATTAAATGGATGGGAAATTATGCCACTAGGGAACTTAAAAATACTACACAGTTGGGGAAAAGAAAAGAACATCTTTGCCCCCATCTAGAAATGCAGAGGACTAGACCAATAATCTCTCAGGTCTCTTCCAGGTTCAAAATTATATGTTTCTCTGATTCTTGGCAGCCTATTGAAGGGAACATTTTAGGAGAGAAATACCAAGGACAAACGACATATTTTTGGCTTCCATTTGAAATAGATAACCGGATATCTGTTTATTCTTTCTGACATGTGCATTCCCACAGCAATTTCTGTTTAATCCAAAATGTGGTTTCACTGGCGGAGAAATTGAAAACACTAGAAACAGCGGATTTCAGTGGTTTATATTTAAACAGTGCAGGGGTTCAGAGAGCCTCAGATGGCCAGGAAAAGAAAAGAGAAAAATTTTCTCCAAATAAAGAGTTCATATTTATCTTATCTTCTTGCCACAGGTCTGACCCATTCCCAGTCGGGAATTGTAGGTATGAAATGGTGTAAAGGACATCCTGAGCCCACATGACTGTCTCTTTTGTGCTACCAACTTTACAGAGAAATCATAGGAGCCCCAGAGAGATTACCAGAAGCTTTATCTTTAGTCCAACACTAAGAATCAGGTATCTGCTATATTTGATTCTGTGTGTACTTAATTCTGAACTGCCCATTGACTTAGATGTACTAACTTGACATACTTTTTTTTTTATTCTTAAATTTATCGGGGTGACATCGGTCGGCAATATGGTTTCCAGGTGTACAACTCTACATTACATTGTCTATGCAGTGCATTATGTGCTTGCCACCCAGAATCAACTCTCCTTCCACCACCATATATCTGGTGCCCACCCCCAGTCTACCTCCCTTCTCCCCACTTACTCTCAGGTAACCACCAAACTATTGAGTGTGTCCATAAGTTTCTGATTCTTTGTTACTTTCAGTTTCATAATCCACCTATAAGTGAGGTCATATGTTTCCTGATTCTTTCTGCCTGACTTGTTTCGCTTAATAAGATGATTTCAAGGTCCATCCATGTTGTCACAAATGACTACTGTATTTCATCTTTTCTTATAGCTGAGTATTCTTAATGAAAGACTTTAAATGAGTTGTATATGCTTCCTGAGTCTAAATTTCCTAATCTATAAAATAAGGTATGCTATTCCCTACCTCAAATATTTTATACAAATTAAAGAGGAAATCATACATAAAGTATCTCATTATCCCAGAGCCTAGCATAAAGTATCTCATAAATAGTAGTCCCCTCTAGCCATTTTCAAAGTTATAAAGAATCACACATACACACAACCACACAAAGAGCAGTCTCTTCAGTTGTCCTACCTGGATGTATTCCTGACATTGATAGATGTTGCCTGAATCTAAATCAAAAACATAAAGGTAATAAACGGTCCCTAAACATATCAGAGATGGAAAATTTTAGTAGGATGAAGTGGTAAGACAAAATGATACCATCACAGCCATTTATAATAATTATGACACCAGTTAGCTTTCATTTGAGCTGGACCTACTGTGGTGTGCTATGCTAACTACTTCACACGCATGAATTCATTGAGCATACACAATGCTATTAAAGTTATTTTACAGAGAAAGAAGCCGAAGCTTAGAAACTATAATCTCTAAAACTGATATTCTTACCCCTGTGCAATATTACCTCTCTCTGACAATGCTCCAGCAATGAGTACAAACATAAAATCACCATCAGAAATGCACCTTATACGTGAGTCAATTACACACTGATATGCTGTAGTGAATCAAGAGAGACTTCCTTATTCATTCTCTTGTATGCTGATTCATTCCACAAAATTAGTTGAGCAGTACATTAGGCACCAGGCGTATGCTAATTGCAAGGGTTATGAAGATGAAAACATACAGTTTCTGCACTTAAATTGCTCAAGCAAACCAGGAAAAATGAACCTAGTACAATAATGCAACATGTTTAGGTTGGACACCCACTCATATCCCCATCTGTGCTCCCCATTGTAGATGGTCAGCTATGTCAAAGGTCTCTGAGCTCACAGACCATTCCTGAGGGGAGGTGGTTATTGCATATGCAGTCACCATCTGCATTGCAACAGTACCCAGTCCACAGATTACACTCTTATTGGAGGCTCCTGTTCTTAGCTCTTAAACTGCCTGCAGGGATATTTAAGATGAGTGATAAATAGCAAGTTGCACTGGTCTATATTTAAGCAGTTGTAGAATATTTGAACTGAACAATAAATAAATAAAAAAGAGTAAATGACAAATGCAATTTGCAAGTAGAAAAACAAAAAAAATCTCACATCTCAGAACCTCATATAAGTTGCAGCTTTGTCTTAGCAGACGGTATTGTACAGGATTATTGACTAAATAAAATATATTGCAACCAGACCAAAAAAGCATTAGGTTGATGGAGCATACATCAGACTGTAGATTTTCCTGCTACAGAGCACTAACTTTTAAACAGTATTCTTTAGCATAAAATTATATTTGTGTTTGTGAGCCAGCACCTTCCTGTGGTCACATGGAAGGCCTTGGCCAGTCCCGGTCAGCCCACGAGGTGATGCATTGCTGCACAGTGTGAGTCAACAGAAAAGGAAGGGGACTGGCCGGCTGGGGTGGTGGGTGAGCCACTTCAGAACATGCACAATCACATGCTGAGAACTCATTTTTCTTACCAAGTGCGCAAATATACACCACCGTGTTTCCTTCCACGGCTTCAATGCATTTCTTGGGAAGAATATCTCTTTGTGAACGCCTCTGACAAATACCCATGCACAAAGGAACGAACAGGACACGGAAAAGCCAAGCTCCTCTAAGTGGTGAGTCAGCAGGGGGAGGAAGAAATGTTCTCTCTTTTGCTCCTTGCTGGAATATTAAGGACCTTCCTTGAAATCAAAATGTCTCTTGGCTCTTAATAAGATGGCAGTCTAGAACATTTGGCCTGCTGCTGAGATAGTGATTTCTTGCTGGGTTTGGATTATTCAAGAGCTCTGTATTTAATTTCAGGAGGCCACCAGGGGTTTACAGGAGAGCTCAGCAAAGCAAAAGAGAGTGGACCATGGGCAGTGGGCACTGCCAGGCAAGGAAATTAAAAGCTGGCTGAGACGTGGGACCATTGTATTTAGTCTATATTAGCTGATATCAAAGAACAGACATGAATCAGTAACTTCTCTCAAGCACCTAAAAAAACCAGAGAATGGGGAGGGCTTCAAAGGAAAGCAAGCAGCCTGAGAGCAAGCTAGGAAGAATGACAAACCTCTGAGTTGCAGGAGGACATGAAAAGTGACATATACACTGTGTCAACAAGTATGCACACCCAAGTTTGTGAGCACGAGGCTAGGGGATCAGGATCAGCATCCCCAACCACACTCCAAACCCTTGTCTCCAGTCCTGTGCATTCTGAGAAGCTGAGATACCCCAGCCCCGCCCAACACACACACACACACACACACACACACACACACACACACACACACACACGTACATACACATACAAGGGCTGTCCAGAAATTAACCAGTCATAAATGCCTCTATTTTTCATAGCACATGGCTGGATATGTTCTGGACAGCCCTTGTTCACCTCTCAACACATTCCCTCTGTCTCATTAAGCCTCTCCACGAAAGGTCACAATTGTAATAACGTGGAGATTTTATATGCTCTCTTTTGCTGAACTGGAGTTCAGAAGACAGATTTTTTTTTTTTTGGCAGAAAAAAAATTTTAATTAATCAGTAAAAATTTTTCTTGGGCTTTAACTAATTTATTATAGTTACTCAAGGGAGCTGCTAAGACAGAAGCCACAGATGAATAGTCTTTGGCCTTCCGCAGGAAGAATGAGGCCTGTTTCTTAAAAAGAATCAATGACCTATCTGAAAGCCCTCTCAGTCTTAGAAGTACTTGATTTTTTAGGAGGAAATTGTCCCATCGCATGCTGATTTCCCTCAGTATAAATGAAATCTTTCAATAAGAAAAATACCTCATGAGTGTGGGAAATTATAAGACCATGGCAAGACCTGCAATATGCGCACGTGTAGTGATTACTACTCTGAAATTCATATGTTGTTTCAAAAGCACGTACTAAAAAAATATAATTTTAACTATTATGCACAGGTGACATACAAATACATAAAAATACATTTACACATCCACACACATCCACATACAATGCTAAGAAAAGCACACACCTGTCTGTTAACTATTATGCCACAGCCAAAAACCCTAATGGTGGTAGCTCAAAAACTCATTGACTCGTCTATTCATTACTAAGCACCGTTTATGGGCTAAATTATGTCCCCTAAATAGACATATGGATGTCTGGACCCCCAGTACTTCCCCATACGATGTTATTTGGCTACAGGTTTGTGGTAATTATACTTCTTTAAGATGAGGTCATGCTGAATGGAGTAGGGTGGGTTCTTAATTCTACATGCCGCATGCCCTTATAAGAAGAGAAGAGACAGAGTCACATGCTGGAAGAAGGCCATGGGCCAGGGAGGCAATGATTGAAATGGGGGACCTGCTAGCCAAGGGATTTTAGGTAAAACACTAGAAACAGGGGAAAGGCAAGCAGAACTCCCCCACAGGTTTCAGAGGCTGCCTGCAGTGCCCTGTCAACACCTTGATCTTGGACTTCTGGCCTCCAGAAATGTGAAACAACTTTCGGTGGTTTGAAGCCACCAAGGTTGTGACACTTGGTTCCAGCAGCCCTAGAAAACAAATCCAGCGTTGGAAGCCAAGTTTGGGAGGGTACATGATTAACATGATTAACCCCCAGCTTCCAGAAGCTAAGAGTGCAGCTGACAGCAGCCCCACACTGCCATCCCCTAGCAAGTCATAAAGCTTTTGAAAAGAGTTAGTCAAGTTTAACCCCAACTTTCAGTTCTCCCTTAGAATTTCCACTTCAAATACTAACAAAGACTACACGCCAAAGAGAAAGGGAAAACGCGATTCGGCCAGATAGCTTGAGACCTTGCCTTTCTCAGAAACCCTGTGTGTCATTTATTTTAATTTGCCTTGGGACACTTTACTTAGATTTTGTCTTTTAAACTTATGTCTCCTGCCCTTAAGGTCAGAGAGGCAGCTATGATTTTAGATGCCTCAAGAATGTTTCTGGGGCTGGCCACAATTGGCAATTAAATTGATTTACTGACAAGGCACTCTTTGGCTCCTTGGTGAGACTACTTGGCAGAAGCTATACTCTTTCCAGGCAAACAGGCTGGATAAATAAAAGAAAATTAGATCAATTGTCAACAACCAACCTGGACATACTTCTCAAAAAAAAAAAATGTATTTCTTGCATAATGGGATCATTGTGAATAGAACATCCAGAGCTTGAATTTTATAGACCAGTAAAATTAGAAAAGAGAGAGATTCAGTGGAAACCCTTTTATTTTGCCAAGTAATTTGTCTATTTTGTCTCATCATTAATTCCAGAAAATAAAGGGGGCATTTTCATTTCACAAAGAGAGGGAGCATATCATTTTAGCTTAAAAGACAGTTGTTGACATGACTGGATGTTAGCGACCTTCTATTGACTTTGATCTCCTTATTTTTCTCTTCCTCCACAGGCTAGGGGCTTCATCATAGACCAGCAGAAACCACAGACCTTGAATCATATCACTATCCATCTTCTTTTGCCTCCACAAACACAATATGAGCTCCAGCCCCCACTGAGAGAATGACAATTTAAGATTAATATACCACAACTATTCCCTCACTCTGCTGGATACTAAAAGTGTGGGGAGCTGAAGATCTTTTTATTCACCAAAGATTTCTTGCACCAAGCAAAGTGCCCAGCACTTGGGTGTTTAATAAATATTTGCTGATGAAAGGAAAAAGGAAATTGTGTGAATAATTGTTGGAGCTATTATCATTACTTTTCTTGACATCCATGTCATTAAACTACTCAAACTATTTATTTTATCCTCCAGGCATATTTTTAATTCCCAAGATGTTTGTTTACATTCCTACTCAAGGATGATCAAATGGAAAACAAACAGGAATAGGGGTAGTTAAAGAATAAAGAGTGGCTGAAGGCTCAAAAACAGGATTAATCCCAAGATTCAGCACAAGAAATGACTCCGAGAAATCAGAAACAAACAGGTTTTGGAAAAATACAGATCATGGTATCAAGACTATATCTTGCTGGTACAGGAAACGTTTTCTGAATGATAATTATGATGTTAGAAAACTCATTCAGAAATGTCAATAGGAAGGAGCATAGTAACTAATAGATGGCTCCTTATACAGCCCAAAGTAAAATACTGAGAAACAAATTCTGAGCTTGACAAGTCTAACATGCTATACAAATAAAAAGAAAAAAAGAGTGAAATAAGAGCAGAACTGGCGGTGATGTTCTCTTTGTTCCAGCTTCAGCTGAGCCCTCTCTGGTTTTGTTCCCTTCACTGTTCTCAAGAACTTCCTACTGTGTTTCCTGCAGGCCTGTTGCAAACCTCACCTTCTTCTAGTCTTTTCTTTCAGAGATGACCCCACTTCTTATTTCTAAGAGTAAATTCATCCCAAGTGAGCTCTTTGTATATCGCCCCCCCTGTGTCCGTCCTTTTCTCTTGCTCTGGGCCCAACCTTCTAGGTTCTTTGGGTCCTTTCCTACTTTTAAAACTTCTATCTCTTCCACTCTTGTTTATTTCTCTACCTGTAAACATGCTCTAGTTTAAGTTGTTTTTTATATATAATGAAATAAAGAACTCCACAGACTCTCTCTTTCCTCATGCCTTACCTCTGTCTTCTTTACAGAATATCAATGTCTTTATCCCATGACTATTGACTACTTAAGTCCTGGCATGCTGCATGTGAAAATATTCAAAATCCATAAGGATTTACTAATTATCAAATCTAGAGACCTTGTGTCATTCCCCATTTCTCTCAATATCAAGTGTCTCACAGTTGATAACCCCCTTTTTTTGAAACGCTCATTTTCTATGATATTAAGAACAATTGACTGCACAGAGTATTTTTTTTAATGTTCTCTAATAGGTCCCTCTTTTTTTTAAAGATTTATTTTATTGATTTTTGACAGAGAGAAACAGAGACAGAGACAGAGAGAAGGGGGAGGGCCCAGAGCAGTCTCCATAGCTGACATTAGTTTTCCATATAGTTTCACTCCACAGGTGGGCACAGGGCTGCGCAGGGCAGGAACTGGGCCGGGAGCCTCCCACATAGGTCCCAGCAAGAACTGAACTGGGGGCACACCCCAGTTCAGCATGTGGGTCCGCATGGGCCAGGGCCAGGATTCGATCCTTGGTCCCCAGGGGTTCAAAGCGAGTGCTCAACCCGCTGAGCCATCCCGGCTTCCCCAGGTCCCTCTGTTATCCACCTTCATCCTCCTGCAGAAGTTCTAGCTATCCTATTATGCAAGAGCTTTAAATAACTTCACATATTTCAATGTCTCCACTGCTTTTTGTGTGTGCTTAAGACTTCCAAATCTCTCTCAATTTTCAGATGTATTTCTAATTGTTTACAAATGTCTATTTATCATTTATCTATGTTTATCTATCTATCTATCTATCTATCTATCTATCTATCTATCTATCTATCTATACATCCTCATCTATTGATGTCCGATAAATATGTTATATTTATTTAGTCCTTTTCTTTAACCACAAATAAATTCTATTTTCTGACATCCTTAATTTTGCTCATTGCAACATACTCTGGAAAGTGCGCTTCCTCACTAGGCTAAGCCACACCTACTCAAAAACTTAGTGTTTATATGTCTTTGACGTCTCCCTATCCTTGACTGACTTCTCTCCTTCAAATACTTGTCAAGTCAAATTATCAAATTTAACCCATTATTAACTCCCTAACCAGGCCTGCACAGATGCAATCAATTTGCATCCTGTTCAAAAGTTTCTGTTTTTTTAATAGTTTGTTTTCCTGGGAGAAATCAAATGTGTTGATTAATCAACATACAGATTTGACTGTCATACATTTTAAAGCTTTTTTTATTGTTCTTTATAGACAGAGATGGAGAGAGAAAGAGAGAGAGAGAGAGGGAGAGAGAGAGAGAGAGAGAGAGAGAGAGAGAGAGAGAGAGAGAAGGGGGAGGGCCCAGAGCAGTCCCCATAGTTTTACATCATCAGTCTTCAAATTGGTTTCATTACACACAGGTGGGTGGGGCTGAGCAGGGTGGGAATTTGGCCAGGTCCTCCTGCATGGGAGGCACACCCCCATGAGCTAGGGGCCAAACCGGGGGCCTCCTACATAGGAAGCTCACATGGCAAAAACCAAACTGTGGCCACACCCCAGTTCAGCACATGGGTCCACATGGGCCAGGACTGGGACTCGATCCTTGGACCCTGGGGCTGCAATATGAGAGCTTACCCTGTTGAGCCATCCCAGCTTCCCCTGCCATATATTTTATAGCAAATAATACTTGTCACTTTTCTGATATAAAAAGAAAAAAACTGGGGAAGCTGGGATGGTTTAGTGGGTTAGGCGCTCACTTTGCAGCCCCGGGGACCGAGGATCGAATCCCAGCCCTGGCCGTGCTGACCCATATGCTGAACTGGGGAGTGCCCCCAGTTCAGTTCTCACTAGGGTGAGACCCCGGCCCAGTTCCTGCCCTGTGCAGCCCCGCGCCCACCTGTGGAGTGAAACTATGTGGAAAAACTGATGAAGTGCAACTATGGAGACTGTTCTGGGCCCTCCCCCTTCTCTCTGTCTTTGTCTCTGTCAAAAACAATAAATAAATAAATCTCTCTCTCTGTCAAAAACAATAAATAAATCTTAAAAGAAAAACAAAACCTTTTATATAGTCATTAATTTTTGCATTAATTTAGGTATTTGGATCACTTCTAGATAAGATTCTTATGTCATGCAGAAAAGATACCACAACACAAATGGTACTGTCTTAGCCATATGAGCTTAGACCATCGCCTGTTTTACACTGCCTTCAAGTTCCTCACCAAGTTATATGGGGCCAGAGCTAGGATGTGTGGGTGGGGGAAGTTGGGATGGAGGAAGGTGGAAAGCAAATTAGATCATTCCTTGTTATATGTTTTCCTTCCACATTTAGCATCTATGCCTCTGAGCACCTACTACTGCCAAGATCTTCAATCTAATTACTCTGTTTGACCCTATGAAGGACCCGTAAGATAGGTCTTATTGTCCCCATTTTATGGGTGGGAAAATGAGGTTAAGCAAAGTGAAGTGACTGTCTAGGTTCACTTAGCTAATGCAGAGTAGAGAGGGATTCAAGCATGCATCTTCACAGCATAGCAGCCATTTGAAAGTCTGTGGTTCTGTAAGTGTGATTCTACAGGCTGCGACATCTGACAGTAAGTTCACAACACCCTGGCCTTGATATCCATAATTCTGTAGCAATGGATACACCCAGCGTCCTCACGACTAGCTCTTGTAAGCCTGCTTAAATGTCAGTCTTGGAGCTCTTGGCATGAAAAGCACCCAGATGCCATCACTAAAGAGACTGAAACATGCATATCAATTTCTGCCTTTGAGTCTCTATGAAAATAAACACAAAGACAGCAGGGAGTGAAGGAAATATGTGATGGCTAGGTTTTTGTTGTTTTTCTTGTTTTGTTTTCCCTTTAAAAAAGTGTTTAATGAGTCCAATGTTTTACAGATCACGAGGGTAATAACAATATCAATAAAATAATATTACAAATACGAATGAGGGAATATCTGTTTCCTGAAGAAAATACCCTGGGTGTGTGTGGCTGTGTGTGTGTATGTGGTGTGTGATGTGTGTGTGGTATACGTATTTATGTGTGGTGTGTGTGTGTGTGTGGTATATGTGTTTATGTGTGGGGTGTGTGGTATGGGGTGTGTGCTGTATGTGTGTGGTGTGAATGTATGTGGTGTGTGTATGTGTGTGTTAAGAGAAGGGAGGACTGAGACAGCAGTTTGTGACATGTGAATTTCCTTCCGAGGATACTAGGAAGCCTAATTTTAGCTGTAGATCCAAGCAATATTTTCTAATTTAACACCAATATCAATATACCTAATTTTTTTTTACCTGTTTCTTAAAAAAAAAAAAAAAATCTGGTTATCATTTACTGGATTGATTCCAAATTCAGTGGTGAGGAAAATAGAGGTATGTTAACTCAAAAGTCCCAAATGCATAGGGTGACCAGACGTCCCGCTTTTGGTGGGACAGTCCCGATTTTTAACAATTTGTCCCGTGTCCCGCGGTGTTTTAAAAAAGTCTCGATTTTTGGAAAGAATGCATGACAAGGTAGGGAACGGCGGGAGATAGACCAAAATTTTAATCAAGAACCCCCTCCCCCACCCCGGTCAATGGCGTCCCGCTTTACCAATGTTAAAATCTGGTCACCTTACGCAGGACTAACAGAAATTTACATTAAGTTGATATTGCTTTCATTTTACAGATGGGAAAACAGAGGCTTACAGCCTTTGAGTCATTTACTCTCTTTCACTTGCCTGGTCAACAGCAGATCGGGAATAAAAGTCCAGGTCTGCTCCAATCCAGAACCTGTGTGGGCACACCCTGAACCACAGGGATGTCACAGAATCAAGGCCTTGCTTCTCTCCCTTTGCCACTGGTAGGCCAGGGTTGAGAGGAACTGACAAGAACCCCAGCAGTTCCAAACCCAGGCCCTCAGTCACTGGACAATAAATAAGTTAACAATCTCTCTCCTTAAATCCTTTCACACAGAAAAATTGTTCATGTCACCAACATCTCTGTGTCTAAAGTAGGCATCATGTTATGACTGAAAAAATGTCCAATTCTCTGACCCACTCAAAACAGGTCACTTCTTATTTAGTTCTCAGCTCATGCTACCCAATTTCTGGTGGTGATCTCTTCAAGCCACAGAGGTGTGGCCTGTGCTCAGTGCTCCTGAGAGCTCCCAAGCAACCTGGCAGCTTCACCTGAAGGGCCCTGCAACCCAGCCTTCATTTCCTGTCTTCCAGGCTGAGAGCTCCTGATAAACAGTTGTCTGGCTAAGGAGCTGAAGGACAAGCAGGCTCTGATCCTAGAAAACCCAACGTCGTTCCTCCCTGCCAGTCCTCCCCTCCAACTGCTGGGGCCCAGAGCTCAGGACGGCTCCTGGAGCAGTTTTCAAATAGGAGAGCCCTCCCTCTCACCCTTCCCTCTCATTTCTGTTCCAACTGCAGCTGCTTTTGGTGCCAGCCTCTGTCAGCCTGGCCATGCACCTCTTCAGAGCATCTCAGTCATTATTGGAAATGTCTTTCCACAGCAGGCAAAGAATTAAAATTTCTCCCCATTTCAATTATTTTCCTTTCTCAAGCAAAGCAACGAAAAACAACTCTGCTCATGAAGAATTAAAAAGAGAGACATCTAGTTTTCATTTGTTTGTTTGTTTTAACATTTAAGTTTCTCACAAAACTTAGTAGAGAAGCTGAAGGTGTCTGTGTAAAACTGGTGCACAGTGAGTGAATCGCTCAGAATGGTAGAAACAGCCGTGTGGGCATTATCTGTGTCTCCCTCTTCCAGCTGCTCTTGCAATCCCTCATTCCAGATCAAATTAAAATAGCAGGCCTAACAGGGAAAGGCCGAATAAAAAGCGGGTGCTGATGAGGTATCAATATTAATTAAACCATAACAATTGAATTGTGTGTAGGCATTGGGAGTGCAGGCTAATGACAGATACAGGCTCTGTTTTCAATGAGCTTATATGCATCAAACAAAAGAATTACACCTCCCTACATTTGCATATGAAGCCATTGCATATGTTTCATTGTATCCTTCCATTTACTTAGTTCAGCCTTGCCAATAAATTTTGTCTTTTTCCCAGCCTGCCTTTTTCTCTCCTTAAAAATAGCCTGTTTGAAACTTTGCATAATCTTAGAAGTATCCATGGAAGTGATTTAAGAATATAAACATTATTTGATGTTGCGATAGGAAAAAAATTGTTGAGCAGGTACTGGTCTGAATACCCGTTGCCAGTGGAAAAGGAGAAAGTGGTTTCAATGAACTAACAGACCTTCTGTTACCTTAGCTAAAGTATCAATTACCAGATGGGTTTGGAGGAGCACTGCACTAAAGAAGCTTACTTCCATACCCCCTTCCATTACATTCAAGACTCAATCACATCCCCTAGCATGTATGCGTATGTGTAGTATGCATATGGGTAAAACAGCTAACAGCTGCTCCGTTAACTACTGGTTGGTTGAGGTTCCATATTTGAATAATTGCATTCTCTGTACCTTGCACATAGTGGTAGGTGATGTGTAGTATTTGGGAAAGTAGGGAGGGGTAAGATAAGGGTTTCAGAGCACACGAGAGACCGTTGAGACCATTTTATTGGTGGAAGTTTTTACCCTAATTGCATGAAAACAATGAGATCTCTTGGATCATCTGTGATGCATTCTATCTGCTAGAGATATGGTGCTGAATGTGGCAAATATTTCAAAAGAATAAGAACTTCTTGAAACTTGGGATTAGCTGGTAATCAGAATGGCAACCAGCGAGGAAGTAGGTTTTCACCAAGAGCAAGGCGGGAGTAGGGGTCAGGTCCCGCCCCTGGGAAATTCCACTCCCTTCCAGAACATCTTAGGCCCTGTTCTGGTCTATTCATTATACCAGCCTCATAGCAAAGGCGTTTCTACAGAGGCACTAGGGCAACAGTCTGAACAAGAAAATGTCGCTGTGGGCTGATCTGTTCTATGGGCTCTGTCCCATACCGGGCTCACGTCTAGCTCTAGAATAAGGTGACCAGATTTTAATATTGGTAAAGCGGGACACCATTGACTGGGGGTGGGGTGGGGAGGGGGTTCTGGATTAAAAATTTGATCTATCTCCTGCTGTTCCCTAGCTTGTCGTGCATTCTTTCCAAAAATCGGAACTTTTTTAAAACGTCGCAGGACAAATTGTTAAAAATCGGGACTGTCCCGCCAAAAGCAGGATGTCTGGTCACCTTACTCTAGAGGCACCTGGCAGAAAGCCTGGAATATCAGATGCCCTGCATGGAAAGACCAGCCAAGGATGTGTTTCATGTGGCCCTCACAGTCAGCACGCCCAGTGTTCTTGGGACCCGATGATGGCTGTGATCACTAGCGCAAGTCAAAAGAGAGTGCTGAGCCCCAGACCTCAAGGCAAACTCCGCCCAATACTGTACATTCTAAAGTACAAGTTGGGAGAATAAGCCCACCTTGCTGAGGTTCATTTTGCAGTGGTCAGTGGTTTGGGATCGTGCTGTGAATGCTGCCTCATACCTTAAGACAAGCTTGTCCTACCTGCGACCTACAAGCCACATGTGGCCCAGGACAGCTTTGAATGTGGCCCAACACAAATTTGTAGACTTTCTTAAAACATAATGAGATGTTTCTGTGATTATTTTTAAAAGTCATTAGCTGTTGTTAGTTTTAGTATATCTTATATGTGGCCCAAGACAATTGTTTTTCTTCCAATATGGCCCAGGAAAGCCAAAAGGTTGGATATCCTTGAGTTAGAAGTTCATTTTCTAACCTCAGCTCAGCTCTAAATACCTACGTGCCTTGGAAAAACTTGCCAGCTTTGCAAAACATTAAGAAAAATGTATTTCTAAAGGTGGGAGTTTGCCCGAGACTCTCACAGACCCCTTCTACCTCTATCATCCAAAAGTTGAATCCCAGAACCTTCTCACTCTTTCACCTACTGCCATCATCAATCAGCCAAGCTTTTGTACCAAAATGGAGAATCACTGGAAATATGAACAAAAGAGGTCAATATATTGAGCTGTGTGGCCTTTTCCTGTTCTGAGAATATTCATGTCTTTATGTTCTTACACTGAGAAAAACCTGGTCTGTGCCAATCTACATCAAATGGCCAGCGGAGGCGAAGAGAGAGGAGGAACCCAAACAGAACCTGTGATCGGGTCTTTCAAATGGCAAACTCATTCCACCCGGTGTCCTGAGAGGCTTAGTGATGGTGCCCCGTGTCAGAGGACTTCCTGGCTGTCTCAAGCTCACACACACAGCTGTGTGTCACAAGGATCACAGCAGGTCTTGGCAACAGACACTGAAAATGTCAGAAAGCAAAAGGGATGCTTGGGAGATCTCACTGGGGGCTGGGGCTGAGGGTGGGAGCAGTTGTGATGCAGGCAGTACAAACAAAACAACAAACAACTAACTGACTAGAAAATGGGTTCCCGTTTTTAGCAAGATGGAAACATGTGGGGGACGCTGGGATGGCTCAGCCGGTTGAGCACTTGCCTTACACCCACTTGGTTCACCGACTGAGTCCCAGTCCCGGCCATGCGGACCCACATGCTGAACTGGGCTATGCGTATTCCCATCTGGGAGGTCCCTGGTTTGCAGGGGTGTTGGCCCCCAGTTTTCAGGGGTGGGCTTTCCTTGTAGGAGGCCCCTGGCTCTGTTCCCACCCTGCGGGCCCACATCCACCTACACAATGAAGCTATGGTGAAACTAATGATGTACCGTAGTAGAGACTGCTCTGGCCCCTCCCCATTCTCTCTGTTTCTCTCTCTATGTGCCAAACAATAAAATAAATCCTAAAAAAAAAAAAGAGAGAGAAGATGGAAATTGGTGAAAAACAGGAAGGGGGAGGGCAAAGCTAAGACATGAAAGAAGCCATAGCTCTTTGCATTTGAGGGACACTGGAAATCTAGCCCCATCATTTAAATACGTTTTCTTCACTACTGATTCTGTGCTAGCAATGAGGCAGGCATAAAACATATAGATTTGAATCAGGAAAGGTAGCCCATGCCAGGGAATGGCCACAGGCTTTAGGTTAGAATGCACCTGGATCCAAATGGTGGTTTTAGTCGTAATTCTGGCAAATGATAAAAGTCACAGCTCTTCAGTTTCATCTTATCTAAAATAGGGAGAATGACATAG
This sequence comes from Craseonycteris thonglongyai, assembly GCA_004027555.1. NCBI lineage: Eukaryota > Metazoa > Chordata > Mammalia > Chiroptera > Craseonycteridae > Craseonycteris > Craseonycteris thonglongyai. The sequence continues at coordinate 61,364 of PVKE010002557.1, read as the reverse complement.
CCCAGGAAAATAGTCTAACGGTTTGAAGGAGATACTACAAGTAAAATGCCTGCTACACAGCGGGCACTCACCAAAGGAACGTGAGTGAACACAGTTCCTGCTAGAGGAGAGCTTGTAGTCTGTGGGGAGTGAGGGAATAATACTCCATTTTTACAATCCAGTGTGCTAGCAGATCCATCAATAAAGGACAACCCAAGGAATGGGTAATTGATTCGCCCTAGAGTTGATGAGAAATTCCACGAGGAAGTGAAATAAGGAGAGTCTCAGACAGGGACCCAGAAATGGAAGAGGATGTTTGGCATTAGAGAGGCAGGTCCAGCAAGGGTGTTTGTCCAGTTGAGATGTTTGTGGTTGAGCAGAGGGGAGTGAGGAGCAGAGACAAGCCGTGAACTGGACACGGGCCAAGGCATGACGGATCATGGATGTCAGTTCAAGTTACCTGGGCATTCCCTCACAGGGGTAATGAGGATCCACTGAAGTCTTTTTCAACCTTGGAGTGACTTTAGAAATGTCACTCAGCTGGTAGTTCAGAGGATAAATCTGAAGGAAGGCCAGGCTAGAGAAAGAGCTTGGGAAACTATTATACCCAGGATCTTTGTCACACAGGTGCATTTTAGTTGCTGTAATCTATTGTAGTGCTTCATTTGGAATAGTGTCATAATTAAGGAAGGGACAATGACAGTCAGAATAGAGAGAAATGCTCATATCAAAGGAACAGTTTTCAGCTGCAAAAAAAGAGCCAGCTAGAGAAAAGTATGCTATTTCCACTGAAATGTGATCCATTTATAATAACACTTTTTATAGCTTTATTTGCCTTATTATTTTTAAACAATTTATAAACATTAAGAAACAACCTAAATTGATGCCTTCTTTTTTTGATGCTTTTTAAAAAGTATATGAAGTTTTGCTATTTTCTAAAATCTCTTTAATTAATTTAAGTGTATGGTCGTGTTGCATTTTCACTTTCTCTAAGGCACTCCACATTATGTATTTTCTACAAAGAAGTACATCATATTTCATATGGTCCTACCCTATAGGAGTGGACTGACTCAATGAGGGGTCATGTTTGGGGCAGTTCAAAGGACAAATGACAACTCAAAATAGTACAAATGGCTCACAAAACATATACTAGCCAAGTAAATGTATTACAAAGCTCCATACGAACTTGGGCTTGAGGAGAGAGAAAGGAATGAGAGGGGTTAGGAAGGGTAAGCACCCTTCAGAGGGAGACCATAGAAAAGGGCGAGTAGATTCATCTACTTAGAGAGAAGAGTCTCCCTCTGCCCCCTCCCCACCTATTTTCTAAATCCATTTCTCCAAATACATTTGAAAAAGCATAACCACTGAAAAAGTACTTAGGACCAGAAATGATACTCAAGGCAACCCCAATTTCATTTGATTTTTCTGTTTTTAGATTCTGAAAATTCGATATTTTGTCCACAAACTCAACAAGGAAATGTGTTTTAATGTGATGATCTGTGGTTGATCCTGGCTTCATTGTTAATTTATTCTTGATATGATGCCCTTGCCCATCAATAAAATTATAGCCTAACTATAATTTTATTGAGATTTATAATTTTATTGGGTATTGAGAAGATAAATGCATTTACAAATGAAATAAACATGAAGTGTTCTAAACTCCATAAAAGGAAGGAACAACTTTCACTTTAAAAGAGCAACATAAAACCATGCTGGGTAATTCTGGATAAATAATAATTCTATAAATGAACCACCCAGGAATTATTTGTTGAACACCTACTCTACTGCAGGCACTACGCAGAGGAAGTTCACGGAATTCACAAAAAGTAAAATAAGTCTCTAGGAGAACAAAAGGTCAAGGACAATGTCTTTTGCAACTTTTGTTCTCCAAATCTCTGCCTGCTAAAAAGAAGGTTGGGGGGCTGACGATGGGTAAAAGAAGAAAAGATACAAATATAAACAATATCTAACCCTTTATTTCATACTGGAGACTAGAACTCCCCAATAGAAATGGAATATGAGCCACATTGTAGAAAAGTAAATTAATTAATTAACCAATCAATTAACTTTAACATTTTATTTAACTCAATATAGTCAAATATTGTTATTTCAACAAGTATACTAGCTGTATTTCAAGTGTTCAAGAATCACATGAGACTAGTGACCACCACCTTGGACAGAACAACTATAAATACTGACTAGTTCCTTTAGAATATTGAGTAAGAAAAACACCAGGGGAAGCCGGGATGACTCAGCAGGTTGAACACTCACATTGTAGCCCCAGGGTCTGAAGACTGAGTCTAGTCCCAGCCCTGGCACATGCAGACCCACATGCTGAGCTGACATGTGCTTCCCACCCCAGTTCAGTTCTTGCTGGGGTGAGCTTCCCATGTGGGAGGCCCCCCATTCAGCCCCAAGCTCATAGAGGCAGGCTTCCCATGCAGGAGGCCCTCTGGCCAGTTCCTGCCCTGCACTGTCTCTGCCCACCTGTAGAATGAAACTATAAGCAAAACTGATGGTGTGCAACTGTGGCAACTGCTCTGTGTCCTTTCCCCTCTCTCTCTCTCTCTCTCTCAAAAACAATAAAATAGATCTTTAAAAAGAAAGGAAAATATGAACAAATATATGGTCACAATTGCATGTGGAATTGTCTAGGAAAGAGTTATGCAGAGGATGCTCTGGGAACACAGAAGAGCTCTCAGCAGACATGGAGCCAGGACATGCTTTCCAGAGGAATAGGCACCTGAGGCAGACCTTGGCAGATGGCAGCAAGTAGCCATGGGGAAAAGGAGGGAAAGATAGAGGATCAGCATGACACATGAGTAGGAAATAACCAAGCAGGGTACCATCTAGGTATGTCTAGGGCATGGCCAGACAGAGAGGACTGGAAAAGAAAGGAACCCTAAGAGCTTGAAGGGCTCTTCTGCTGGACTCCAGGATTTGGGTTGTACCTCGCTCGCATGACAGGCAAAAGGGGAGGGGAAGGCCACATTCCCACTGGCTTCTGGCCTCCATCATTAGGTTCCGGTCTTCTTAAGAACAAGCTTCTAGCTTATAGTTTTATGTCCTAGACAACTTCTGAAAAAAGGAAGCTCTATGCTCTTTTCCAGTTTAATTCTCTCTCTAGTTCTCGACATTTCTGTGGGCATCATGATAGAAGTGCAGTTTCCTCTAGTAAGTAAAGAGGTTAAAGATGTCAACCAGGGTGAGGTTCTTCTCTCTTTAAACTCCATTTTTCTGCAGACTAAAGTTGGCATAGAAAGAAGAGTTGCTAGCCTAGCTTCTTGTTCTCTGTTTCTCTATGAACTCCTGCTTCCTAGAGACTAGAGAGGCTCCACTGATCTGGAAACCATCCTGCTGGGTACAAACCCACTATGGCATGTCCTAAGGTCAGGTGATCTGAAACAGCTCCTAAGCATCCGGCAAATACTACAGGTGATCAATATTTATTTTACCTAAGTGGTTATTTCCTCTCAAGGGCTAAAAAAGGAGAGGAGGCAGACTCAATTGTGTGAAAAAGAAAAAAAAAAAAAAAAGGGTGGGTGGGGCCTAGACTCAACAGTGAGCCTTGGAGAAATAGAAAATAAAGGCTGCTTGGGGTCTAACCAGGCTATAGTCCATGCAAAATGATCCCCTCACTTCCATGGCTGTCAATACTGACACCATATTGAAATTATCTGGGAACTTTGAAAACATGCTGATGTCCAGGCTCTATACTAGAGCAATTAAATCAGAATCCTTTCAGAAACAGCCTGAAGAACCACTGTTTTTCCTTGTTTGTTTTTGATTTACCAAATCTCCCAGGGGATTCTCATGAACAGTCCAGTTGAGACCTCTGCTGCAGGCCATCAGGCTAGCTCCAAGGAGGCTGGATTGCATGGTATGTAGGCCAAAGATGCATGGCGATTTAGTGTATATTTTCTTGACCTTGCTCCTTAGGCTATTTCCCTTGGGAATTTTGAGGAGGATGATAAAAATAAGATAAGGTCGCCTTTGTATACGCTGAAATTAGAGGACTTGGTTAAATACCACTCCACAATCACACAGTGCTGGTCCCATAATGGTTCACATTGCTTTTGCTGAACTCTTAGAACACAAGAAAGCTGGGGTAGCTCAGCAATTGAGCGCTTGCCTTGCAATCGCAAGGTTCAGGGCTCGATTCCCAGTCCCAGCCAATGCAAACCCATATACTGAACGATGATGCAACTGGGATGGCAGCAAAGGTTCTCATCTCCCATGTGAGAGACCCTCCTCCCACCCCCATTCAGTTCCTGCCGTGTGCAGCCCCACATCCACCTGTGTGGAATGAAACTGTGCCACAATTAATGATGTACAACTATGGAAACTGCTCTGGGCCCTCCCCCACCCCTCTCTTTCTGTCTCTCTCTCTCTCTCTTTTTGGCTCTCCTTATTTCAAACAATAAAATAAATTTAAAAAAGAAAAAAAAAAGGACATGACCATAGACGTGCGGGAAATGCATTGAAGACAGTGGATACGGGCTGAGACACCACAGCAGTAATTTGGATAAGAACTGATGAGGATCAAACTCATTCCAGATGGTGTTGTTGGGTTTTGTTGAAATGAGGTTACAACAAATAGTGGATGAGGTTGAAACTGTTTGTTTTTGTTTGTTTGTTCTGGATAATGAACACTGAGAAAACTTTCCGAGAAATGAGATAAGGACTTATAGTTTCAGATATTTTCTCCTTTACATTTTTATAGTAATTTAACTCCATTTTAAGAGGTCATATTTCTTTACCTATTTTTGCTGTCAGGTCAGTCTTGGGGAGTAGGTCAGTATCGTTATTCTTTAGACACAGTTAAAGAAAGCGAGCCTGGGATGGTTATGTGAACGGACTTGACTAAGGTCACACAGCTGACGTATAAGCCTGGACATAAGTTTATATTCTCGTTTCCTGTTCCTTTTTTTTTTATTTATAAATCTGATCACATGGCATTAGATATATATATTTTTTATTTTTTTAATTTTTGACAGAGAGAGAGAGAGAGATACAGAGACAGAGTCAGAGAGAGAACTGAACTGGGGGAGCTCCCCAGTTCAGCATGTGGGTCCGCACGGGCCGGGCCGGGATTCGATCCCTGGTCTCCGGGGCTGCAAAGTGAGTGCTCAACCCACTGAGCCATCCCGGCTTCCCCCCTGTTTCTTAATCATTCCAAACTTTTAGGGTCCACAGAAGCCTGTTAACAATTCTCTCCCTCAAAAGACAATTGAAGAACACAGGGTCTTCACAGGCTCTGGGGGTCACCACCCACTCACTTGAAGTGCGGTTCTGACCAGGCCACGCAATCACTGTGGAGGTGTGAGAGGCACGTGGGAAGAAGTGACCACAGGCAAGCACAGAGAGTCTCTTTCCCAGCACTCCAGCTTCTAGAGCTTTCCCTTCGTAACCCACTCAGACAATCATGTCTCAGTACCTCCACTCATTTCACAGTCACCAAGGCTGCACCTAGACTGGGGGCCTACACACAGGAGCACTCAGAAAAACCTGCGATGGCAGCATCTGAAAGTTTTCCCTTCACAGCTACCCTGCCTTGACTCTAGCACTCAGGCTTATCTGGGCCCCTCCAGGGCCCCTCCAAATACCCGGAGCAAGCTTTCCTAACCCATGGCCCCGGGCCACACATGACATGAAATGGTTTTCAACATGGCCCAACACAAATTCGTAAACTTTCTTAAAACAGTATAAAACGTTACTGCACGATTTTTAACTCATTAGCTATTGTTAGTGTTAGTGTGTTTTACGTGTGGCCCAAGAACATTCTTCTTCTAATGTGACTCTGGGAAGCCAAAAGTTGGACACCCCTGATGAACAATGTATTTAGAGCTGTAGGTACACATGCTCTCCCAGGGCAGATTCTCACTAATGTCAGCTGAGCCCTGTTCCTTCCAGATCTCAGAGCCCCAACCCCTCTGTCTTAGGGTGCCTACAGGAACTGCCTTGGTGGTCTCTACCCCACCTCGTCCCCCTGCCTGTCAGCAGGCTGCTGTGGGGCATCCCTAACGGGCACGGCCCCTGCCCTTCCCCAGAAAGCAGGCATCTACTGTCCTTTGTGAAATGGTACCTGGAAGGAATTGCAGCCCCCACCTGCCAGAGAGTGAGCTGTGCTCTTGATCACATTTCACCATCTCTGCCCTGAGGTGCCCTCAGGTCCAATTTACAGTCTTCCCACCATTTTCCAGCCCCCTCTTAACTTGATAGCAATCGGTGAGATCACAGCGGCTTAAAGCGCTTCGGGAGGGTTTTTCACAGCGCTTCTGAGCCCCAGCTTTTCCCAGGCAGCTCTATCTCAGCAAAGACGGAGCAACATTAATGAAACTTCAGATCGCAACATTTCACTCTCCACTGCTCCTCGAACATGTTCACAGGCAAGTTCAGGTGGTTCTTTTGAAAGCACACACGTACACACACACAGACACACACCCCCAACTGCCCACCTGTGGCCTGTGGCCAGCTGTGTGTGAGAAGCCAGCTCGTTCTGGATGTGCGCGTTTGCATCTGTGAAGCTCAGTGGTAGATTACCCAAGAGAATGGCCTCACAGTTTTATAAACTATTTATTAGGCCCATCCTGGAGAGCTACATCGATATGGCCGCCGGTGAAGCAAAGCAGAAGCTATAAAAATATCATCTATCCCAAACAAGCTTTATAATCAAACAAAGCCCCGTGCTGGCTGGGATAGGCTTGTGTTCTGACATATCTGGGCTCTTTCCATCTCTAAAACACACCATTAAAACTCTGGAACCTTTTGGCTCACAGAAGTCTAAATACAAAAGGGAGGGGAAAACAAGAAGAGAGTGCTTTTCTCTAAGAGTAATAATGCCATTTCCAGCTCCTAGACAAGCTCACTGTGATATAGATGCAATATTGCTTTTGCATTGTGGCTTCTCAGTTTTTTATTCCAAAGTCCAGAAAATCTCTTAGAGGTTCAAAATTGCCCCTTTCCTCTCTCCAAGAATCCGTTTCTTTTCATCCCACACATAACCCAAAGATAGGCTGTGATCCCTTCAAATGTTATTTTGTTGTTTTCCCAATAAATAAAAAAGATAGAGTTTGACACAGATACCAGAAGGGAAATCATAATCGTAACTTGAATTAGAATACGAGCAGCCCAGTGCTTGCTTCAATTCCCCAAGGCAGAGAAGACGAGGAGGCAGGTTAATACGTGGCGGTTATTATGATTAACTTTTCGAGCCAGTGCCCCTTCAAGTGGCTCCAAAGCATGTCTTAATAAACTGCATTCCAAATGCCCTGTATGTCTACCTTATTGCATCTGCTCGAGTGAGATAATATGTGGACTGGAGGAAAAGTGACATTCGGCGAATGAGCTGCAGAGGGTTCTGTAAGGAAGCTAAATTACACTCCCCACCAGCTGGCACTCTGCTCGTGGCTTCTCATCATGATTCCAGAAATCAATCTGCAACTCAAATTTGCACGTGGGGATGTTCTTCTGTGGACAGCAGGTTAGGCGAGGAGGAATATGATGTGATACTGAGAGGACAGAAGAGAAAAAGGAAGGAAGAGAAGCTGGGGGTGGGGAGAGAAGGGGACAGACCTAGCACTCTCAGACGTGGCTCCGATGAGCATTTGCTCCATAAAGAAGTCTGAGAACACAGATGAGCCTAGTTTAATAAGCCACGGCAACCTAATCATCCTGCATCTCAATATGGGGGTGTCTTCCATGAAATCTCAGTTGCCTTAAAATACGGGTAGAATTTGTGGGCAGGGAAGGAAGGACACAGTATGAACTGTGAAGGTCCAGCAAACATGCACAAAAGACAAGGACATACCGCATGCTCTTTTGCCTTTGCCACCCATCCTCACTGCTTGTAACCTCTGTCTCTTTTTCATCATCCTAGAAACATGCGCAGCCTCTGTGACATAGGCGAAGCGCAAAAATGTAGCATCTGTGGTCATATTTTTGTTTACTTACAAAATACATTAAAAAAAAATTAATCCAGAAATTTGGTTATCTCAGAACTCCATGAACACTTAGGAAAAGAGAAAAGATTTCAGGCTGATGAGTACTCATTTTTAGGATATGTTCTATGGGTAAGTCTTAGTGATCCAGGGTCCCTTCATGAAGTTGGCTGTGAAAATCGGCTACTAAACAATGAATAATTAAATGTTTAGGTGCTTATCTGTCAGATCACATGTGCCATGAAGAATCAAACAAACAAAAAAATAACAAAGCTTTTAAAGAGATCTGAGTTTTGTATTCAATCTTTATCACCTTAGTCAAGTCAACTAAAACTTCTAGCTCCAAATCACCTTGAAGAAGAAAAGCTTAAGGTTGAGATGCTGTATTTTTTGTGTTTAAGATTATATTTTTGTCTGAAACCATGATCAAAAATTGGGGGTCATCTTATATATGGGAGTAACCCATGTATTGACGTGTTAATTTTGGGTTTGAAAAATAGGGATTGTCTTATACATGAGGGCATCTTATACACAGAAAAAGATGGTAAATTTTACGCCAGTGATTTCGAACACTCTGATAGAACCCTACACAGTAAATCTAGTAACACATCATCGCTCATCAGAGTTTGATCAAGTCACTGGAAAGTCTTGACTGAGGAGTCTGTTCTCTTTGGGAGCTTCCTTCTTATACCCTAGGGAAAAAAATCTCAGAAAGGAAAAAAAAAAAATCCAGATGGTTTAGAGGGAAGACAAATATTGAAACAGGTCTTTTACTTTTAAACTTCTCTCAGTAACACAGCTGGATATTCTATGTGAGTGGAGTTAGGGAAATCTCAGTGTGAGCTGCTAACAGTGAAAATGATATGATTTTCTTGGAAATGGCAGAAAGAAGCACCACCTCTCCTGAAAAAGTCATCATGTGAGTCTAGTGGGTCCATAGCTTTAGACCACCGAGAGGGATTTTCATCAGTGACATCAGCATGAAGCAGAGTTCTGCAGAGGCAAATGGGAACACAGAAATAATTCTAACACATGGGCTGGGAGGCAATCACACCCACTGACTAGAGCTTGTGACTGGAGGCTCAAATCATAATGCTACACCAAGGAGGTAGCCTACCGTACCTGGTTGATGCCTGCCTTTTCCTCCCCTTCAGCTTGAGCCACCTTTTCCCCCTCTAATCCTTACTCATTTGAGGAAGTGGCCCCAAGGTGCTGAATGAGACATCCTAATGCACATCCACATGTGGAAAAAGCCATCAAAGAGCTAAGATAATATGCTATGGCCTCATCAGATTCCCACTGACACATACCAGACATGAGTTCGGTGGAATGCTGTTCCATTTAAAAAGATGAGAGAAAGTGGACAAAACATGTTTCAAGCACAAAGGTTCTGCACACAGAAAGTTTCAAATCCAAGTTCTTCCACTGGAGAGATGTCACTTAATATAACCAACAAATAAAGAACAAATGCATAGTTAATGCATAGTTTTAAAGAACTCATTCATTGAACAAATATTTAAGACTCTACTTTTTCAGGAAAATATTAAAAACTTCTTTTATATCAGTAGTAAAACTAAGCATTCCAGGGAAGTCACAGAAAAAGAAGGTAGGCTTGTTTCCAAAATCAATGGAGGACTGTAGCATCTGAATTTTCAGACTTGGCACAAATCTGAATTTTGACAAATAGGAATATAGATAGAGTCTGAATATATTGGTAGATGAGGACTTCCTGTTTTAAAATTTACATTATTGAGCATGTAAAAAAAATTAAAAGCAAGCAAAAAAAATAAAAAGATTACTGCGTGTTTCTAATGAAAAATAGTGCATTGTTTAGAGCACACCTACTGGGTTACCTCATCCTAGTCTTTCATTGCCTTTGAGCTATTCTAAAGCTCTACAAATTACCGGCAATTGATAGCAATGCAAAAATAATTCTGTCACTAAACATGAAAATAAATTCTTTCTGATGTAGGTATAGTTGACTTTCCTCCCTCCTTTGGAAAAAGCCAGTTGCATGTCTACCTGCAAGATGATTTCCATATTCCTCTATTTTATATACATTTGTACCTCTTTGACTGCTCCTTTGAAACATATATAACACATGTCTTGTTTCCTCATTAACAACGAGTTTAAAAGAATACTGTTCATTTTTTTTGTCTCTGTGGGAATCACCATTTTACCTATTCTGAAAAAGTATCTTTTAACAAGTAAACAAGATGTTCCATGTGTTTAGCCTAATAAAGGAAATAACACAGATTATCATGGAATGTAAAAATGTGTCAGTCAATGAGATAGGACTAGGGTGATGAAAGAAGAGTGTGTCTTCTTGAATCAGAATGAGAAATTTTCTTTAGCTATACCTGATTAATGTTTCCACCCATTTAGCAGACAAAAGGGATTTCTAGTAGAAGTATTCAAAATACACTATAATCATATTTGTATTTTATATAGATTGAGGTCTGCAGCAAACTGTTTATTATACCATCACAATTTGCTCCTGGTACAGATTTAGTGATCAGCATCTAGCTCATTGGTGAACTTTACAACCGCCTGAATTAGAAGTCTCCCTTCAGGTGCTATAAGGGTGAGATTCATGAATTTGAGGTTCCTCTTGACAATCCCACTAAATATTCTCATCCTAAAGTTGATGGGACAGTTCTGCAGTAAATTCTATGGTACTCTGCCAAAAGTTACACACGTAAAAATGTATAATTTTAGTGCTCAGAATTACATTTTCCATTGCATCTCTGTAATTTTATTTTCCCAATGTTTAATAAAATGTTTTCAACTGCATGCTCAAGCATGCTGAACTCCAGCATCTAGGAATAAGGTACTAATTGACTTTTCTCAAACCCACTCAACATACCCAATTGGACTATAAACAAAATATATTTACATCTGTTTTCTTACTTTTAAAAAAAGTAAAAAATGTTTGTGAAGTTCTTAGTAGAAAATAAATTATAATAATTCTCTTAGATATTTTATGAATTCACTTTTAGTAAATAGATTAACATAAAATTCATGAGAACCCACACAATGAGTTGACATGGAGAGGTAAAATGACTCTTTTGAATTCAGTTTCCAGTAAATTCTCTTGTATCATTGTATCATTGACACTGATCCAACACTCACATTTCTTTTACCACTAACAGACAGATGCAAACCCATTAACAGTGAACAGACATACCTCCGTGTGCCCCACCACACTGCAGGAGCCAAGATATGAAATAGAACCACTTAGGCAGGATGAATAGCAACTGGCCAATGATTTCATTCCGAAGGGACAGAGAATTGAGTAGGTCTCAGAACTCTCTCTTGAAGGAGCTCAAATCAATAAGCAAATATCACTTACCTAGGGAAAGACAAAAGGAAGAAGGAATACAGAAAGAGTTAAAGTTGATCAAAACCACATTATGTTCCAAAGAGATGGTCTATTTTAACCAAAAGAATATTTAACACAATTCAAGTTCTCCACAAGCTCCAAGCAAAATTTTTTTAAACATACCCAGGTGAAGGTCAGTGGGGAAAATGGCATATTGTTGCAAAAGCCATGCTGTTCAGTTTGTTTTCTTTTCTGATCTGGCAGTGCATTTAGGGCCAGAACATGGGCCTTGGAACAAGAGACAAGCTGGGGACTCCATTATGTGCCAAAAAGGGGGGAAATGCACATGACCCAGCTGCCTTAATGATTATAGAGGTTCTGTAGCTATGTGATTCAGATGCTGAGAAGATTGAACTAATAAAAAAGAAATGAGAGCACTGTCATCACAGATTACATGGTATTTATTCTAAAATCTGTTCATTATAGAAATTTGCAAGACAAATGGGTTTTTAGCAAGGAATGGCAGCATTTCCCTCCTGGTAAGTGCATAACAAGGCACTCAATTTGTCTAGAGCACAGTCTATTTTTTTTTTCTTTTTATCTTTTTCTTCTTTCAAATATGTCTGGCTCTCAATCCTAGAAAAATTCTGAAAATATTTATTTGGAGATTAGCAAAAACAAGTGGAATTTGTAGAGTTCTATACAATTTACAGAGGGCTTTCATAGACACATTCACTTTTGTTTCTCAGAGCAACATTTTATTGTAGGTAAGACAGGTATTATTATTTCCTCTCCTCCCCACCTCCGGCCCCTCTTTCTCCTCTTCCTCCATTCCCTTCTTCTCCTCCTCTTCCTCTTTTTCTTTCTTTTTTAAAAATTAAGTAACCTGAAGCCCAATTTAATGAATTAGCTTGCCACAAAATAATTTTATTAGAGAATAACAGTTCCAGGACTTGAATTTAGTTTTTTCCATTTTCCCATTGTTTGCTCTTGATCAAATCTTAGACACAATGTAAAGGTATCTAAGAAGAAATATAGAGAAGGAGAACAAGAGAAGGGAGAAGGGAAGAACTGAGCAAATTGCAGAAAAGGGAGATAGTAAATGAAATAATGAAGAAAGAAAGGCAAAAAAATACCAAATACTTGGAAGAAAGTTCTTCATTAAATAATTTTATATGATTAAAGAGCATAGAACAGTAGCTGACACATGGCAAACTTCATAAAAGTAGTTGCTATTGTTCATTTCTGTACATGTACTGATCCAAGTGAAACTTAGAACAGTGGATTTCACCCCTATGATGGCTGCTATTGACTCATCTGCCTTAATATCTAAATAATATTGGTCAAAGAAGTAACTATGTCAAATAAATGCCATTTTTTAGGGGGAAAAAAAGCTCTAAGAGAAATATTTCTGGTCATGTTTTAATCCTTTGGCATTGATGAATGGTTAATTTCTGGCCTGCTCACCACCAACAAAGGGCTTGGCATTACTTTGTACACAGCACTTCTAATGACATCTTGGCTTTCTTCCCAGGTAGTTCCTAGAGTCTGAAGCTTACTGGACATCTGCATTGCTTTTCTGACTATTCGGGGAATAACAAATGCAGCCATAATAAATGGTATAAAACAAGCTATGCATTGGAGGTTCAGATGGCCATGAAATATTAGAAAGAGGAAGCTGTCAACTTGCATGCATATCTAGAAGTTTCTCACATATGATAGCTATCATTTAAACAAAGAAAGGAGTTCTTAGATCCACATCAGCAGAAAAATATAAATGGAGTCTTTGGGATGGTATCATGAGATCATCATATTTGCAGATTTTTATTGGAAGGTAATTATAGCCTTATTCAATTTATGACTCAGAATGCACCTAATCTCCTCTGGAAAGCTTTCTATTCACCACCCAGCACTTTCTGACATTGCTGGCCAAATAAATGGGGGCTATTCTACCTGGGAGATGGCAAAGCTGTTAATTGTAACACCCCATGAAACTTAATTATGCAAAACAGAGAAGCAACTCTGGAGCTATTAATCAGAGGTTTGATTCAGAAGTCATTTGTTGTAGGGACCGAAGGAGCTGTTCTTCCAGTCCTTTCCACTGTGCTACACCAACAGTTAATCCCTTGCTTAATGGAAAGCCGTTGGGATTGGATCTGGGAGCTTGACTGACACAAAGTAGCTTATGAACCTCACCTTGCTTATTAGTGGTCAGATACCTAATACCTTCTACTTAAGTCCGCTTTAATTACAGCAACCAGAAACGAATATCATATGTGGGCCAGAAAGAGCAAGTAGCCAATCTCTTATTTCCAAACTGCCTGAAAGTAGTATGGGTAGATTATGAAAGTGGGTTAATATGAAGGAGGAAGTGAGCTAAAACATATGGAAACTGTCAGAGGAAAATCATATACACACACCACTTCTGAATAGCCTTAGAAAGAACATACTGTATATAGCTTCTAATAAAAATGATTTCAGTATTTGCTCCTATGTAAAATTATTAGGCTCATCTTGATGATACCTAAGGAATTTCCAACTCACTTTCTATAAAAGGAGAAGGGATCACTACCTGGCAAAAAACAAAGACCACCACCAACCACCATGACAATTACTAAAGACTTCAGTGAGATCTCAGTGTCCTTGATATCAATCTACCTATCCATTCACTGAAAAAGCACTCATTGAACACCTCTTCTAAATTACTCCCCGTGTATATTAAGAACTGGAGAGACAAAGACTCACATGCCATGACATTTTCTTTCAAAAAGCTACCAGTCTAATACAAAAGATTTGCAAAGCAAAGTGATAAGAACAGTAATGCAGAGGCATAGAAATCATTCTGGCAGGACAGGAAAATAAGTGAGACTCAGAAAGGATGCAGAAGCAAATTTACAAAAGTTTTCACAGGTAAAAGATGAATCATGGAGGTTTAAATAGGATGGACAGGGGAAGCCGGGATGGCTCAGTGGGTTAAGCGCTCACTTTGCAGCGCCGGGGACCGAGGATCGAATCCCGGCCCCGGCCCGTGCGGAACCATATGCTGAACTGGGAGCTCCCTCAGTTCAGTTCTCTCTCTGTCTCTGTCTCTGTATCTCTCTCTCTCTCTCTCTCTCTCTCTCTCTCTCTCTCTGTCAAAAATAAATAAATAAATAAATAAATAAATAAATAAATAAATAAATAAATGAAAATAAAGAGGATGGATGGACTGAGACTCAAGCGGAAGAATTTTAGAATAAATAAAGTAGGAGAAGGTAGAAAGCTTGGTATAAGAAAAAAATCAACATTCTGATGTCAGCCTAACTTTCAAAGTTAACCTCACTGTCCCTATTATAAACTCTGTTTTTAGGACACAGTGGTCTTTTTCATGTCTCCCACACATCCCTGCTCATCAAACCTTTGTCCAGATGGTATCTGTCTGGAATGAATTCTCTCACATCTTTCTAAATTTTGTCTATTTTTTAAGGGTAAAACTGTGTCAAGTTCAAGTGGTTTCTGTTTCTTCTACACAACAGTACTGTCCATACTATTCATGAAGCAGTGAGTCATACATACTTCCTGATATGGTTTCTAATTTCTTTTTTTAAAGATTTATTTTTATTGTTTTTTGACAGAGAGAGAGAGACAGACAGACTGACAGAGAGACACAGAGAGAAGGGGGAGGGCCCAGAGCAGTCTCCATAGTTGACATTAGTTTTCCATATAGTTTCACTCCACAGGCGGGCACAGGGCTGCGCAGGGCAGGAACTGGGCCGGGAGCCTCCCGCATAGGCCCCAGCAAGAACTGAACTGGGGGCACACCCCAGTTCAGCACGTGGGTCTGCCTGGGTCAGGGCCAGGATTTGATCCTTGGGCTCCTGGGCTGCAAAGCAAGAGCTTAACCCACTAAGCCATCCCAGCTTCCCTTAGTTTCTAATTTCTTAAGCGTGTCATTTTTTATTTTCTATTTTAAAGATTTTTATTAAAATATAACTAACATGCAACATTATACTATCTTCAGTTGTGTACTTTTAATTTTTATGATATCATAAAAATGTTAAAGGCCGGGATAGTGTGGAAGACAGAATAATGACTTCCAAAGGTATCAGGTCTTAATCCCTGGAATTTGTAAATAACACTTTATGGAAGAATAAGGGTCTTTGCAGACGTGATTAAGTTAAGGATTTTGAGATAGAGCAATTATCTTAGAATATCCTGGTGGGCTTCAAATGCCCTCATAAGTTTCCAAATAAGACAGAAGTGGAGGGAGATCTTATAACAATGAAAGAAAGATTTTATAAGGAAGTTGTGTACCAAAGAGGCAGAGATCAGAGGCATAGGGTCACAGCCCAAGAATAATGGCAGTCACCAAGAGCTAGAGAGGCGAGAAATAGACTCTTCTTTGCAGTCTCTGAAGAGCACAGCCTGCCAACACATAGATCTTGGCCCAGTATTACTGATTTTGGATTTCTAACCTCTGGCACTATAAGGAAATAAATTTACACCATTTTAAGCCATCAGGTTTATGATAATTTGTTAAAGCAGCCATAGATGATAATACAGATGTATAGGGTGAGCATACAACCAGAATTTTCCTGGACAGTCTGTATTTATTCCCATTGTTCTAGCATAATTACAATAGTTTCCTTTTTACTCGCAAAACTGTTCTAGTTTAGTAATAAATTATTCACCCTAGATAGGAATGGTATTTTAATGTTTGTTGCATCATTCATGGTACAATGAACAAAACACCTTTTCTGTAGTTGGCAAGCAATATACAGTTTTCAAAGTAAAGAAGAAAAATTCTGTTATTTTAGAAATACTTTTCTCACAAACTTTTCTACAAATTTTGAAAATAAAAAACTACTATGATTGTCTAAAATTTAAAGTATGCTCAGAGAAATTTGTTGCTTAACAATAAGGTTTCCAATTTGGTCTCACCCAAATAGGTGTTGACCTGAGGTTTAATTTAAAATGAATAGGAGAAGCTGGGATGGCTCAGTGGGTTAAGTGCTCACTTTGCAGCCCTGGGGACCGAGGATCGAATCCCGGCCCCGGCCCGTGCAGACCTATATGCTGAACTGGGGAGTGCCCCAGTTCAGTTCTCACTGGGGTCTCACCCCGGCCCAGTTCCTGCCCTGTGCAGCCCTGTGCCCACCTGTGGAATGAAACTATGTGGAAAAGCCAATGATGTGCAATTATGGAGACTGTTCTAGGCCCTCCCCCTTCTCTGTCTCTGTATCTCTCTCTCTCGCTCTCTCTCTCTTTGTCAAAAACAATAAAAATAAATTTTTTAAATGAATAAAGATCTTCATCCCAGACCAGATTTCCAAAATTGAGACATTTCTATTATTGAGAACTTTTGGTGGGTATGAATAGCACATTCTGTATGTCTAGGTAAATGTGGTTTTAAGTCTTTATGTCATAGAAAATATCTACAAGGTCTGACAACTATGTTCATGAACACATCCTAGAAAAAGTGCAACATACCTCATTGCTGAATATCACTATGGTCACCTTCAAAGTACTCCCCTTAGAAAACTATACAATGATGCCAGTACTTAGTCCATCCCTCAAAGAAATTTTGGAATTATTTTTCTGGAATGGGCAACAGAGCTGTTGTAGTATTACCCTTGATGTGCTGAGTGTCATCAAAATGTCTTTCTTTCAATATTTCCTTTATTTGGGGGTAAAGAAAAATGTCACTGGGGACCAGATCAGGTGATTAGGGAGGGTGTTCCAATACAGTTATTTGTTTATTGGCCAAAATTTCTCACAGACAGTGCTGTGTGATCTGGTGCATTGTTTTAATGTAAGAACCACAGTATTGTGATAAGTTTGCATGGTGACAAATGACTACTAGAGTCAGTGGTATGGTCACAATGTAAGATAAAAATGTTGAGTCACCACCATATTGTACACATGAAATGAATATAACTAATATAAAATTGTATATTGTCTGTGCTTGAATTTAAAATATTTTAAAAATTAAATGATCTCTTGACACAGCTTGGACTCTTTTCAAGGAAATATCTGCTTGTTGATGCATGTTTATGTGAGAAGGGGTGGAAAAACAAACAAGAAGCAATTGAATCTGGGCATTGTATATATATGAACTAGCATAAGGATGAATTAAATAAAAGAAGCTAAAATAATTTCAGTCAATAATGTCCTCAGGATCCATAGCCACTGGTTATATGAATCAAGTAACAAATGCACACGAGTATAAGTCACTATATATTAGGCACTGGAAAAAAGTGAACACTATATATACTTTTGTTTGGGACATGGAAGATTTTAACCAATCAAAGGACAATACAAGGCTTTGTTGTGCTAAATTACATCATATTGACTGTAAGTTCCAGAAACCTTAAAAGAAGGGACAGTCCATTGTGAGCTAAGATCATTGTTAACAGCTTCATAAAGATATGTGGTTTGAGCTACAGTTGGAACATAGTATAGGATTCACATTGATGGTAAAGGGTCAGGACGGAGAAGCACATGGCGAATCAGGTGAACACTATATGACAGGAATATTCACATGTCACTTGAAAGGAATATCACATGTCACCTTTGCCTAGCTCAATATTAATTGCTAAATTTGGTTTAAAATATGTGTTACAATTTTTCTGAAATCCCATGGAACTTAGAACCCCTTACTCTCTATTCCTGGGCTAATATAAAATTTTCAACCTATGCTCTGAATGTAAATTCCTGTGAACTGAGTGATTAGATGAGACTCTCACAAGTTAAAGGGATGTGATGTTACACACTGGGGTATAGCAATGAAAATTCATTTAAATAAATTTAATTAGAAAAGATCAGCCAAAACTCTTCCTTTCTCTAATACTACTGAACTATAAGCAGCTTAAAAATCTTCAGCTCTTCCATTAACAACACTCCTCACAAAAGTAGTGTTTGGATATTAATTACTGTTCAAAATATCTGAATATTGGTGACCTGGTCTGATCTTGGTTATAAAGAATTCACAAATAAGTAAGTATAAGGAAGGAAGGAAGGAAGGAAGGAAGGAAGGAAGGAAGGAAAGGAAAGGAAAGAAAGAAGGAAGGGAGGGAGACAGAGAAAAGGAAGGAAGGAAGGGAGCAAGGAAAAGAAGGAAGGAAGGAAGTGAGACAGAGAGATAAAAGGAAAGAAGAAAAAGGAAGGAAGGAAGAAAGGAAGGAATGGAGAGAGGGAAACAGATAAAAGGAAAGAAGGAAAAGAAGAAAGGAAGGAAAGGAAGGAGGAAAAGAAGGAAGGAAGAAAGGAAGGAAGGAAGGAAGGAAGGAAATCCAATGCAAATGTAAATACACTGATGTTTGTTTTTGGATAATGAAGTTGGAACAAAAGAAGGAAAATGTGAGGCCCTCGGGTGCACAGGAAAGACAATTAAGAAACAGAAATGGAAATTGGCATAAGGGGAAAGCGGCACTTGGAAAGTGTTTAAGCATGTAGAACCAATTTTGTTACCAGGGGGCAATCATACATATGGCACCAGAAAAGAAAACTAACAAAAATGTGCCTTATCACACTCTCTCCACCTACAACTACCTACTGCATAACAAAATGCAAATGATAAACTGCCTAGTTTCATGACTGCTCATTGCTGAGACTGCTATTCGTTGCAGTTAGCCTGTTGGTTCTTGTGTTTCACTACACAATAGAGGTAGAAAGTCTAGCAAGAAAACAACGAACACCTGGATCCTCTTGATAACTTGCATCACAATGGATATTTGGATCCTGTAGGGTGTTAAATGAGACTTTCAGAAAATGTGCTACCATTTGGATTCTACAATCGACCTTGAGCTGTCATTGATGGCATAGTACCAATAAGCTGATATCAGTAGCATACATTTGTTGGCAGAGAGCAGCTGAAACATGGTGAAGAAGAGAACTCTAGGAAGTATGCAGAAACAAACTAGAAAGAGTTCACTGCTGACTGCAAGAAAAGTTGAGAGCAGAATCACCAAGCAGTTTGCTTGTGCTACTCATGACATAAAAATGAACAACTAAAAACTGAAAACATTCCTTCTATCCTCCTTCGTTCTTCGTTGTAGATTTAAAGTTTAATAACTACAAGAACAACTTAGTGTAAAGATGACTTTTTCTCCATCAGATTTACGTGTAAAAATCTTAACTGACAGATTTGATAAATTTAAGTATTATAATTTCTATTTTACCAAACTCTTTGAAAGTTAGAGATGTTCACATGAGAAAACACTGTGTTAGAAGGTTGAATCCCACAAGCAAGGTATGATTCTGCAACACAAAGGTATACACGTGTAGACTCGTAAGTACAGCAAATGTTGGGAAATGAAGCTTATATTTACTCTAATATGACCCATTAAATTATTAATATAACAAGCAGAGGGGAGCAAAGTACCTGAATAAATAAGAAAATGTATTTATGGAACTCAGCTTCTGGCCCCTTTCCTTGGAAGAATACCAAAGATCTGACAAGCCACAGAGTTAATGGAATAAACTCAGCCAGGCACATACACTATGCGAAGCACTTTACAACAGGCAAGGAACCGGGACCCGGTATGTTGCTGTTTTCCAGATGCAGAAGCAATGCCCAGAGAGATTATGTAACTGCAGCTTCATAACTTGCACTTGGATTCCAGAACCATTCTCTTAGCCACTGAATGCTGAGGCTTTCTTGAAAGCAACAGTGTGAAAACATGGGATTCTCCAAGTGTTTAGGCAGAGATGAGGAAAGAGCCTAAAATCCCCAAACCTAATGGTAGAATTAATTACAGGCTGCCAATGTTGCTATAGCAGGTGCTAACCTCCTGAAGCATACACCTTCACCACATAAATTCTTCCTCACCAAAAATACTTCTAAGAATTTTTCCTTTATAAAAACAAATCTCAAATTATATAACGAGACTGGATAGGAAAATAGAATTCACTTATGGAAATTTGCTTTATACCGGTAACCAAATTTCTTGAACTGTCTCACGTGGAAGGAGACCCATCTACACCAACATATGGGTTACAAATTTCCAGCAGACACCCCTCAAGGCTCTGTAACTCAGAGCGAGAAACCGCTCACTGTTATAGCTTTTCATGCAGAGGGTAATAAGCAGAGTTTGTTTTCTAACTCTGTTCTCCTTTATCACAATCAGTTTCTTCTATTCTCATTGAAAGAGAAGAATCATTCTTAATACATATTTCACAGAGAAGTTGTGATGATCAAATACAAGACATGAAACAAAAGGCACAGTAACTGTCTTACAGGATTAAATAAATACTTCTAATGACCATATTCTTCTGTGTATAAGACAATACCTTAGTCTAAAATTGTTAGAGCAAAAAGTCTGGGCCATCTTATACACAGGAGTAAGCATGTATTGATTTGCTAATATTGGGTTAGAAAAGTAGGTTTCATCTTATACAGGGGCATCTTAGATACGAGAAAATATGGAATATTGGCCTCCAGACCTATGGGCTTCCCCCATACTCCCCTCCAAGGATGACCACAATGTCAACATTGGAAAAGGGTGACTGGCTCAAAAATATTTTCACTGCATTTGGAAATAGGCATAGCCCTGTGGGAGGTGGAGCAACTTCCCTTCTGCTAAAGAGCAGAGATCTCACATAAAAATACCATGAGTCTGACTGTGAGAATCATTTCAGTGCCTTGCACATGGATATGCAGTTATTTTTAATTAAATCAATAGTTTTAAGGGAACCCAGGATGGCTCAGCAGGTTAAGAGTTAGCTTTGCAGTCCCGGGGACCGAGAATAGAATCCTGGCCCTGGCCCATGTGAACCTATATGCTGAACTGGGATGTGCTTCCCACACGGGAGGTCCCCAGTTCAGTTCTCACCCTCCAGTTCAGGCCCTGGCTAGAGGGGGCGTGCCTCCCATGGGGGAGGCCCCCAGCCCAGTTATTGCCCTGTGTGGCCCCCACCCACCTGTGTGGAATGAAACCATGTCAAAAACTGACAATGTACAACTATGGAGACTGCCCTGGGCCCTCCCCCTTCTTTCTGTCTCTGTCTCTCCTGTCTCTGTCAAAAACAAAAAAATAAAAATCTTAAAAAATATAGTTTTAGGGAAAGCCAGGATGGCTCAGTGGGTTAAGCACTCACTTTGAAGCCCCGAGGACCGAGGATCGAATCCCGGCTCCAGCCCAGGTGGACCTACATGCTGAACTGGGGTGTGCTTCCCGAATGCAGTGAGGCCCCCAGTTCAGTGAAAAAAAAACTATATATATATATATATAGTTTTAAATGATTGCCTATTACAGCCCTGCTTATCACTTCCCCTAATCTCACCTATATGGTAAAATTCCCCTACTCTGTACACTGGGTTTCCTGAAGTACAGATTTACCTCATGGCCTTCCTCCATCCCACATATGTATATATACAGGTGTCTGCCTGTCTTATCCCATGAATAATGAATACTCATGAGTGTTTCCAGAGCATCCTGGGAACTCCTTCCACAGGTGTTCTCTTCAGAGCAGCATTCTTTCTCTGTTGATTATAAGCAGTTCATCTTAAAATTACATGAACGTGAGCCAAGATCAATGGCAACATGATTTACAGCAGCTCTTACCAACAGCTTGTGGAAATTAGAAGTAAATACAAGGTCAAACAACTCACCAGTAATTTGACATTGGTAAATATGGCTTATTTAGAAGTCTTAAATAATAAGGACCTTCACATCTTTATTTCAACTGAAAAAGCATCAGTGCATTGCCTGAAGAGCCTTTCAGGGCTGAAAAGGTGCTTTAAAGTATATCGCCATTAGAGGTCTTTTTTGTACTCTCTTAAATATTGCAACATAAGGGAATTGGCAGCTTAATACCATAACCATTCACAGCCATTAACTGGCATATAGCTATAGAATGACCTATAGTGGCCTGCTCCTGGTCCTGAAATCATGCCTGCATGTTCTTTTTGCAGAGTGTACTACAAGGCAGTTGAACGGGTATCTGTATATCTGAGTACATTAGGAAAACTATAAATACCACAACAAAGCAATTCAGAAGGTACATGGAGCCAAACGAAATAGAAGCAATGAAAAATATCAAAAACAAGGACAATTTCAGAACTGAACATAATTATTTTAAGAAAATAATGATAGTGCTTATGTTTGAATGATGATTTGATTTAGTTAGTCTAAAGTTGACTTTGACTTCAATTTATAAGGGAACATTTCCTGTCATGAATTGCTATAAAATGTGCATTTTGATTATACAGAACAGATTAGCAGAGGCAGTAGTACAGACATATAAGCTGTAGTTCCCATTTTCTGTGAAAGTTATGCAATGGTTTTTATTAACACACAATGGCAAAATGCAAATGCTACATAATTGTAAAGTTAGAACAATCTGACATAAAATACGGTAACAGGCCTGATGGGGATGTTACCTTACTTCTGGTCCATCTTACCTCTCAGCAGTCTAATGAAATGATAAAAGGGATGAGAGAGAAAAACATTATGCAATTTGATGCAAGTTCATGATTTGTGTTACATTAGTTTCTCCTGATGGATAGCATATATTTTTTGTACCACAATTTCATTGTATTTCTTCTTGTTTTATCTTTAATAGACACATATAGCTGGTTACATAATAGAATGTTCTATAATTGAAAATTGTCTGGTCAAGTTCAGGGTAGTATTTATGGGGTGGTGGATAACGCCCTGTCACCCATATAGTGGATGTGTTGAAATAGCTTTAAGAACAGTCAATAGCTTGGTGATGATGCAGACCTGAGGCAGGAGGCATGATCACCTAATGGCCACTGCTCTGAACTCCTTTATCTCACATTACCATCCGTCACCTCCTCCATCTCTGAATTTCATGAGCATAGCTTCTCAGAGAATGTATAAGCCAATTTTGAAAGTAAAAATGAGTGTCAGAGGCAGCAAAATAGGATGGACAATGGCAGTGAACACTAGGAAAAGTAATATCCAAAAAGCAAAGAGAAAATAGTGGTGTGAGAGATCATTACATTAGACTTCTAGATGTTTAGATGAGAAGAGTTTGAGATTCAAGGAGATGGAATGGCATGACTGAGATCAGATAGCCAAGCCTGGAATGAAACTTCCATGTTTGATTTCTATATCCCTTCTGCTATATTACATTGTAAAGTCTCTTTTCATACAGTGTATACATACATAATTCATATATATAAGAATAGCTCGGGAAAATACTGGGATAGGCAGTGTGATTTTTAGGTCATCTGCTTGCCCGTTGCAGAGCATTTTCGAGTATTTTGGCTGCCCACAGGCTTTGTCATCCTCCCTGACTCAGGTCACTTTCTCTGCTCTTCCATCTTAACCCCTCCCGAGGGAAGGAGCATGGTCATTAGCTGATGCTGTGGCTTCAGATATAGTCAGCAAGTAGCAGACTGGTGGGGCTTGGGTCTGTTTTGATCCCAATACCTGCACTAATTAACTCTACCATGTTCAGAGTGAGCAGGAGGCTTAAGGAGACAGACTTCATAAAGTGCTGGCCTTACTGGAGACGATCAACCAATCTTATTTCTATTTTCTCTGGTTTCCAAGTTCCCTTTTTATTTTACCTCCCAAGTAAAATATCATAGACTTATTGCTCTTTCAGTATTTTTATTAATCAAACATTTTATTCTTTTTTTTTTCTTTGCAGTCAGTGAACATATATGGAGTTCTGAATTAGGTTCAGTAGAAGAAGTTAAAGAACTAATAATCAAATGATGAGGTAAGAGCCATATTGAGAAATACTTTACATGCAACACCAAACACTTGAGCCTGATCTTATGGGCAAAAGGGAATGATTGGAGAACTAGAAGAGCAATGTAATATAATCTGATTTTTGTTTTAGATGAATCAATCTGACTGCTATGTGAAAAATGGATCAGAAGTGGAAGAAAATCACTTGGAATTCCAATTTCAGTGGTCTAGCCACAGAGAAATGAGAAAGAATTAATTTAGGCAGCAGGGTACTGTATGAACAAAAGCAAAAGAACTATGCCCAAACATACTAGTGGTAAACAAATAAGCAAACATATTATAGTCAATGAGAGCCATGTTTCTCACTAGTGGAGAAAAAGCTTTCAAATAAGGAAAGAGGGAGACTAGAATTAACCCTTTGGTGTTGAGTAGAGTCAAAGGTATCAATATTAACTCATGGAATTATAAAATATATTTTAAAATATACATACATATATATGTCATATAAATATATTTATATACACACATATGAAATATATATGACAGAGAGAGAGTTATGTTTATGCATGTTAGTATACATTTGTATATTTCCTACTACCAGCCACTGAAAAGGACTAGATACAATGACCCCAATAAGCAAACACGAGCACACCTAGCACTGAGACCTTGTTTTCTAAACACCATTTCCCAATAAAAATAACCAGGGCTCTTTAGTGGACTGGTATATCCCAGAGAGAGGGTAAAAAAATATATATAAGATGATTCTAGCATTTTCTTGCACTGAGATAGGTGGATGTGTTCATATTAAAATGTTGCAGGAGCCGACTTAAAAGAGCCCCCGGTGACTAAAATTGAAACAAACTACAAGTGAAATAAATAGCAAAGGTTACAATAAATAGCCATGAGTCCATATTGTTATACACAACTAAACACAGACATAAATGGAGGAGGAGAGCACTCTTTCTTGCAGAATTCCAATTAAAAAAATGTAGAAAAAAATTGAGGGAAACAGAAAATCAGCATTAGAAGATTATACTATTCATAGCTTCCATGAGAACCACCAATTGATGCTAAAATCTAATGGGAAAAGTTTTAAGCAGAAATAGGATATGTTTCTCCCCCTAAAACTTTACAAAGAAAAAAAAGTAACTTTACAATGGCGATTTCTGGCAGATAGCGCCTTAACAACACCAGTGATAACATCATTGGTGTGTGATACCTATATCACTATCCTGTGCCTGATGATATTGTGGACTGTGGGCTTTCCCAGTAATTCACAACCTTATACTAATCATGAGAAAGCACGAAACCTAATTTGAGGGACACTGTCCAAGATAATGAAGAGTGCTCTTTGAAAATGTCAAGATGACAAAAGACAAAGAAAGATTGAGAAAGTGTCATAGATTGGAGAATACTGAGAAAGACACGACAGCTAAATGCAACATAGAATCCTGGAACAGAACAAATACATTCATGGAAAACTTGGTGAAATCTGAGTATGTTTTGTGTATTGCTTACTAGGATTGTACCAAGGTGGGTTTCTTAGTTTTGATAATGACCCTATGATTTTGCAGGATTTTGGCATCAGGGGAAACTGGGTGAAGGGAATTTAGGACCCTCTGTATTACTTTTGCAACTTTCCTGTCTAAATTTAATTCAATAAGTAAAGTTAAGAACATTGTAGACAGTGGGACTGGAGATGGATAGAAGCAGGGTAGCTGAATCGATGAGCCCAGTGATAAATGAGATGTAGAGTGTCAGGAAAAGGACTGTCTTAAGAATGAGTGGCATTTACCAATATGGGGAAATCACGTGGGAGTGCAGTCTTGGGAGGGCAATGAGGATTTCATTCTGGAATGTGCTGAGTTTGAGGTGCTTCCGGGACATCCAGATGGACACGCAAATTAGGCAGTTTGATGAATGTGTCTAGAGTCTAAGAGAAAGAGATAAATTGGAAATACAAATTTTTATGTACTCAGCATCCGGAAGTTTGCTAGAAGCACGAGAATGGATAGAATCATAGAGAAAGAACATGAATGGTGAAGAGAAAGAAGGATAAAACTCAAATTTAACTCTTGTTCAGATTAACCTTATTTTACAAGTTTTTGTGCAACAGTATAGCTTATTCATTTCTGTGTTCTCACCACTTAATAGTGAGCCTGGCAAATTGTGTGTGCCCACAAATGTTCATTTACCATACATTCACATAAATGAATGGAAGAAGAAATGAACCTCTGTCCTTGAATACCACTAGCATTACACAGACATTTAAGTCTCTCTTTAAACATATTTCATTTGGAGATTTTATCATTCCTGGATCTCAGGCTTTATTTAAAAGGAATTTGTCCCTAGTTTAAAATTTTAGGTAATAGGATTGCTACCTGAAGGCAAATTATACATTATAGTATCAGGTTATATCTGATTTATTTATTCCCCTCAACACTTACACATGAATGGTAAAAGAGTCAACAAACAGCCTTAGCATTTGTCTTTTAAAGTATAGAAATTGCTTTGCCTGGGATCCCATACTCTGCCAGCCAGTGTCTTTTAGAACAAAGAGGAGCTCACTTCATTCCTACCGTTCTTGCTGAATATTCAAGAGTCCTTGTTCCCTGAGAAGACTGTTTCCAGATAGGATTCAGGTGGAATGAGTCAGTACATATCAAAGGAGAATCCTCAACCTGAACTCCTAGTTCACACAGAAAATAGAATACCTCTCCCCCATGCACACATCTTCTTAGTGCCCTATGCAAAATCCTACTAGTATCATGTGCTTTATTCTGGACAACAGTAAAATATAGATATTCAAAAAGACAAGAGGCTGTTGGAATCCCGTAACATTGCATTGTTTGTGAAAACAGAGTTTACCTGAGTATTTCAGGCTTACAATTGCCAACCAGATGGCAGGTAGCAATAAAAACAGTATAACAAAGCTTCAATTTCTTCTGTGTGTCATTTAGTAGACTATTATACTCAGAATGCTGTTCTGTCACTGTTGGGTTAGTCATGCCCTTCCCCTCTTTCAGTTTTATTTTCTCATGATAACATTTTAAGAAAAAAAAAATCATTTTAAAGCATTGCCGTGGAGTATTCATTTATAATCTTTGCAATTACTGGAAGATTTCTTGAAGTTCTTCCAGTAGGAGACATTGGGAAGGAAGTGTGGTTAACAGGGATGGGGAAAGATGCAGAAGCAAAAGAAAGGACTCAGGGCATTGTTTGTTTCTTCTTGTTATGTAATGTACTGCTTTCCCTTCTGTGTGTTCAAAGCATTGAGAATTTGCACGCCCCCCACCTCCCTTTCTAGAAATTTTCTGCAAGAACACTGCATTGTTAGTGATGGAGTCTTAGAATTCTAAAAGCAAAAAGCCCAGGTGTTCGAATGGAAGCTCAAGGACAGTGGGAGGTGTGTTTGGTCAAAACCCAGCTATAGGAGATGAAATAGACTCTAAGTAGAAAGACAGGACATGATGATTTAAATATATATATAATGATTCAGAGGGACCAAGAAAGGGTCACGTCAAGGAGCTAACATGAAACTTGGAATGTGGCCTAGCAGCAGATGGGAGGGTCAACACCACACAGAACTGGAGTCCAGTGTCTGGAAATAAGTCAAGGCAAAGGCCAAGTTTTAGAGCAACTGGGGTATACGAGACATTATGAAAGCAGGCACTCAGGCGCAGAAGAAGGGACGCAGCAGGTATGAGGACGATGCTACAGCTGGACGGTAATGCCAATAACATTACAGTGCTTCTCCACCAAGAGCTGGTTAAATGTTAGAGTTGGAATGGCACAGAAGTAGACTTGATGTGAAATGCATTATTCCCTGCAGTGGGATGTGTTAACCCCACCTAAGAACCTGACCAAGTGCTCAGGGCCTGATCTGGCAATGCGACCTCTGACTATCATGATAGAGACAGAAAGTTCAAGAGTATACACGATTTTTATATTATTAATATATTACACTATACTATTATATTATAATTATACTGTACTATACTGTATCATATAACTATATGTTATGTTATTATCATATCATATCATCATTTTTTATTAGAAACAAAATTTTTTTTAATATTTATTTATTTATTTATTTATTTATTTATTTTTGACAGGGAGAGAGAGAGATACAGAGACAGAGACAGAGAGAGAACTGAACTGGGGGGTCTCCCCAGTTCAGCATATGGTTCCGCACGGGCCGGGGCCGGGACTCGATCCTCAGTCCCCGGCGCTGCAAAGTGAGCACTTAACCCACTGAGCCATCCCGGCTTCCCCTCTTATTAATTATATTATATAACAGGAGATTATAGCAGAAGATCGTTACAGAAGGAAGCCAATTGGAGACATATGCTAAATATCTTTTCTCTGTAGAGACTGCTAATGCATTTATATCCATATTACTTCCAAAATATTTTCTGGCAAATATGTTCAAGTAATAAATGTACGTAGCTAATGAGGTGCATGTAATGAGCAACAAATGAAACCTTCCCTACCTCATGCACAGCCACCACCACTACCAATGACATCAGCAACAACAAAACGCCTCACTGACAGACACTTGTTTGCACAGAATCTCTGATCTCTCTCCTCTCCCTCATTTTATCCAATCTGTATGTACTCAGCAGCTGTATCTGAGCAGAGAATGAAATAATAGAGGGTGAGGTAGAGCCCTGAATAGGCTGTTTAAATTAGTTTCAAGGCATGAGTAATTGTCGAACTCTTCCCTCTGCTCAGCCTGTGTAAACACAGATTTAAATGATTGATCAAAGATAGAATAGTCACATAATGATCAAAAAGAAAATTAGGGGAAGCTCATAGAAATAATTTTATCTCAGGTTTGGAGGAAAATAAAGCATTTCAAACACAACCCCAGGCTTTTCTCTTCCATTTACAAATTTACAGTGGGGCCACTACTTGCTTAGGTAGAGAATAAAGAAACTTAACACAAACAAACAAATAAAACTTCAACTGATGACACTGTAAAACTCTGAATGCATTTTATGCTCGACCACATGATAAAAAATCATGTAAAAAGTGATTTAACTTTTTATGAACCTCAATTTACTCATCAACAAAGCCAGAAAACACCAACTATTTCCCAGGTCTATGTTGATAATAAAAGGGTAAATTATGTACTAAAACATTTTTATAATGCCTTATACACAATAAGTGTCTCAATGGTAAATTTGATAATGACATGAATGAATGAACTGATGAATAAATAAATGTATGGACACATGGCTACAGCCACTGAGTAATTTCTATACGTGGACAACATTAGCCTGCACTGCCATTTAGCTTTATAGTATCATCACTATCTGACACTGACACTACATGATAGATGTCTTTATTTGTACGCTATCTGCCTCCCCTAGTAAAATATAAATGTCTCCTGGGCAGCAAATTTTTCTTATTCGCTGATTTATCACCAGAAAAACTTTAGCACTTTGCACACATTTAGTAACTATCTGTTGAATGAATGAATGCATGAATGAATGAATGAGGCAGTTAAATTTTGAATGTACATCTGCCTGACTCCAAAGACTGTGCCCTTAACCACTGAGCTATGCTAATCTTCACGAATGAATAAACTCTAAAATTAATGGATGCAGATTTCATGTCACACTATATAGGGTCTTTCTTATATCATTTTGGTGGGCAGACAGAATACCTCCCCAAACATGCCCACACCTGAATTCCCAGATCGTGTGCATGTGTTTCTTTATGTGGCAAAGGGGATTTTGTAGATATGATTGAGTTAAGGATGAGAATATGGGGAGACTTCCCGGGGTTTCCATTGGGCCTAGCTCATTCACAGGGACCCTTAAAAGCAGAAGACCTCTCTAGGATGTGGGCAGAGAAAGTGATGAGACTGACGTAGGGTTAGAGAGACACTCTGATAATGCTTTGAAAGTGGAGGGAGGGGATCTCTAGCCAAGGAATGCAGGTGGCGTCTAGAAGTCGGAGAAGCCAAGAAGTAGATTCTCTTCTTGAACTCCAGAAAGGAAAGCAGCCCTGCCAACTCCCTGATTTTAGCCAAGTGAGATCCACCTGCAATTTCTGACTTACAGAGCTATAAGATAACAAATTTGTGACGTTTTCAGCCACTGAACATGTGGTACTACATTATAGCAGTGATATTAATAGAAAACTCACATCGATTTGAGGAAGTCCATTGCTTATTAGCTACCAGAACATGATTTTAGCCTTCATAAGAAACTTTCACTCACATATTTCAAAAAATTAATTGGAGTCAATAAACAACCCCTACCCCCCTACCCCTGCACACACACACTTATACACACTTTGGGCCAAAATTAGACCATTCAAAACTATAATTTTTTTTCTCCACATGTGCTTATAAGAACACCTTGAAACCTCAATTGATTTTGTTTTGTTTTGTTTTGTTCCAGAAATGTGGGCTGGCTTCCACATACTATTCATTAAGCAGTGAATAGCACAATGTATCTGGAGCAAAAACCTTTCTCTGTCACTGCTTTCCATGTTGCCTTTCACAATAAACCAAAAAAAAAAAAAATTTTTATGCTGATACCATTTCACCTGATACCTGCATCTCCCCAGACACTGGAATTGTCACAGCCTTCCCAGTCAAGGAATACTGTGGGTGTGTGGCTTTTCTAGCAGCCCATTGGCTTTTCTGTCTACCACAGAGACCTCCAGACTGACAGCCCTGAGGCTAACTCCGAGAGTCCTCAGCTCCCAAGTCACGAACATTACCTCAGAGATCATCATGTATCCGCTCCTCCCTGCAGACAGCAGACTGGGCTGCAATTTTAGCTACTACTCGTCAGATTATGTTTGTTGTCATGCTATAATTTCAGCAATTAGTGTAACAGATGAACATATCATTTCATCTGAAATATTTGCTAAACATGATAGGACCTTGAAAACGACACCTCAGCATCTGTGTTGTGTGTATGTGTGTGTGTGTCTATGTGTTCTGTTTTGCTCTTGAAAATACATTATGCCATGTGTATTGTGTAGTCTGGAGAATTAAAAACTAAACTAAGTAAAAACCAGCTGAATATGGCAAAATAGGGACTTTTGCAAGTTCATTAAAAATAAATTAGATGCCTGTCTCCTTGTTTTAGCACTATTTCATTTAGTATTCTTTTTACTTAAAAAAAATGAAAGTTTCAAACAGGTCCAGAAAAGCCATGCCTCTGCTTTCTCTCTTTTAAAATATGAAATGTAATGCCTGTGCAATTTTTAAAGTAGAATCTAATGACAGTAACAGTCAACTGGCTCAGTCAGCATTGGACATACAACTCCTGTGATATATGAACTTTTTGCTTATAAAATAGCCTCGAACCCTGCAAAGACACCTCATTTTTGGAGTGGACACACTGGCATGCATAAGGGCTGTTCAGAAACTATCCAGCCATGTCATATAAAAAATACAGGCATTTATGACTGGATATTTTCCAAACAGCCCTCGTATATTGACTGATGCTTGAGCAAACCCCCACCAACATTGAACTAAGAAACCCGTTTCCTTCCAAAGTCAGCCCCAAGGTGAAATTCATATCTGAGGCTTTTCCTGGAGCAGAAACCTTAAAACTGTTTCATATCTCTCCTCATGTTCCTCTGTACTATAAATAACCACACAATCAATATCTTTATCATTAGTGAACTAATTCAACAAATATTTATTGAATCTCTACCACGTGGTATATACAGTTCTAGGTTTCAGGGATATAGCAAAAACAAAATACTCAAAATTTCTTGTTTTTGCTTGAGCCCTCATCTAACTGTGGATACTGATAAGCAAAGGAATACAGTGTTCCAAAAAGGAATAAATAGTAAGTGGGAAAATTAGGCTGAGGGAGGATGAGGGAGGTGATAGAAAGTATAGGGAGACAGTAAAAACTTGATTGTCTGAGGAACAAAGTTTCAGGTCAAGTGTGTAGGTCTTGGTCATATGTCATCTTCTGTGTGCTTGGATAGGGGCCAGAAGACCCTGGAGGCTGGACCAAAGAAAAAGAACAGAGGGAAGAGAAAAATCAGAGTGGCAACCTGGGCATTCCTAAATGTACAACAGTCAAGTCCTAAAACATGAACAATACATGTATTCACTTTGATCAGAAGGTAACAGAATAGGAATTAGAAGCTATATTTTATGATATTTCACCATTGGTCTTAAATAGCTAGCTTTTAATTTTTGTTTACATTAATATGTGTAGGTATACAATATAGTATAAATGTATGTGTATGTGTTATATAACACTAGTAAATCACGATGCATTACAGAAATTGTGATTTCAGTACCAAGCTTCACATAAACACTTTTACAATGTCCAATGGTTATTTTTCTAAATTCACTTCAATTACTACATTTAATTGAATCTAAAACATCATTACTTATAAATACACCATTACTTTATGATCCTCTAAGAAAGAAAATATACTTCCAATTAACCTATAACATGCATCAAAGACATCACAATTTTAGAGATTTTTGAAAACTGGAAACTTATACATTGTAAAGTGACTGAAGTGTCATATATGCACCCCTCTCCTGACCTTTAAAATACATAAATTCTGAGTTATTTTGAAGTATGACTTTTGCAAATCTTATTGTTAACCTTGACTCAAAGCAAGAAATTGCATTTGTATTTTCTTTTCTTTGAACCTACTTGCTGAGAGACCAAAAGCTTTTACTCCAGAGCAGTTGTCGTCATTATTAACAGGACTATTCGTTGTAGGAGTGGCAGTGGGTCTAGAAATGAACACCATAGTGATAGTTTCTGTCACATATATATGGCGTATTTACTGAGTCTATGCTTATGTATCTCTGCCTGACCATGCTCCACATATATATTTAAAACTGAATGAGAGAGGTGGGCAACAGTCAGGCTGGTACCCGTAAGTGACTGTACCTGCACTGCCTTCTTTATATTATCTCTACATTAGTAGCTTCTAGCAAAATATCCGAATTCTGTTCTTAAGCTTCTCTGGCATGTGCTACGCATAAGTGTGTCAGTGCTAGTTGTTAGCTTAAAATTGTACGCGTATGGTATCAGACAGTTCTATAATTTCTTGTTACCATAACAATTGCTAATGTTTATTGTATGTGTATTATCAGGCTGACTTCTAAGCACTACATGTCCATTTATGCTTTAGAACTATCTTATAAAGTAGATTCTGTTGCTGCTGCTGTTGTTGTTGTGAGCATTCACAGATGAGGACACTGAAGCACAGACAGGTAGGGTCATTTCTCAATAGACAGCTCAGAGAAGCACGCATGGTGCTCAGCAGTCTCACAACTTCTCTCAAGGGCTTCTCTCTAGCTGTTTCATGAGAACCAAATGGTTGTACCAGAGCTGACACACATCCTAGCTGCTGGGACCCTGCCTTACCTAGTGCAGTCATGAACACAACCACGTCTGTTCCACCGGCTCCCTTACACACGCTTAAAACCGCCCGCGCTGTCTGATGTCACTTATTCAAACTTGCCTTAAAGCCTCAGTGCCTTCCCGTCTATGATGATGAGAGTTCTTGACCACAAACCTGATCATTGTAACCCAGAACAGTCACCAGAGTCTGTCCTTTCTGGTGCCTGCTTCTTAAAATTCATAGCACATCCATGTTGACAAGTCAAGACATCCCGGCAGCCCAGCCTCGTGCACCTCTGTGAGCGGCATGTGAATGGAAGCGCAGAGCCTCCTTTCTCAGCGCACAGCCTCAGAACCAGCACGCCCAGCACCGCTCACCAGCCGCAGGGCTGTGCCTACCTTTTCTTCACAAAGCACTAAAAGGCTTCCACAGGAAGAGCCTCCTGACTGGGTGAAAATTCTTTGCTCAGAAGCACTTGGAATGTATTGCACTTGATGGCAACCCTGCTGTGATCTCCCAAAAGAGAAGATTAGCCACAAATTAAAGCATCACCCGTCACTCCAATACTGATTTTCTGGATCTTCTGAGCCCCTAGAGAATTAAAAAGGAAAAAATGAACTCGGTTTTGCTTTACCTCTCCACTCTGCTTATTTCCCATTGCTCTAAGACAGGGTGTTAATACCACTATCCAGAGAGTTCAAAATAAAGGTGCACACGAAGAAACACAGAGGTGACAACGACACAAGGTTCCCCAAACCTAGAAGAGCTAGACGCCTACCGCAGGCCACTCACAGGGACAGTCCTGTAGGGGGAACTGGGACAAAAGGGACTTAGGACTCCTCTGTGCTGACAAAAGCTTTCTGCCCAGTGTTTGTCATTGAGCGGTCTAGAGAAAGCTGCATTTTCTGAGATGTCCCAGGTGTTTGCACGAGGAGGGTGTGCAATCTCGTTCTTTTACATTTAAGCCTTTCCAGGGAGTACCTTGGAGAAGATGATTTTGATTCAGCTTAGCCCTAGACATTGAATAAAAGCCAGTGGCGGCGAAGCTTCTGTTTCTGTCACAGAGCACAGGGACCAGCACACATTCCTCACTACCCATTTTCACCTTTCAGCTAACCCTTTTCACAGGATACTAATTTGACATTTCCCTACTATGTACCAACACTCATTGAATGACACACTTAATTTCTAACAACTTGGCCAATTATGTGGTAATTGAATCATAGAGATAATCTACTTGAAAAGAGAATTTGGACTATTTCCTTTATTCTCTCCTCCCCCGCCTCCTCCATCCCTTCCTCCTTCCTCTCCGCCTTTTCCACCTTCGTTTTAGTGACAGCTGTCTTCCTGAATCCCATGAACCTGGCGTCAGATTGATGGAACTGGGTTAGAGTCCTAGTTTTGCCACTCATTCTATATAGATTTTTTGAAACATACTCTAAGTATCTAATCCTTACATACACATACACACACACACACACACACAAAAAATGGGAATAATCATCCGATCCAATGCAGTTTTTTATTGTAATTAAGTAGCGTGTATGAAGCAAGTCTCAGAATGCCTAGCGCATACTAAACATCTAATAAACGCTAGCTTTCGTCATCATCTTTCTCCTTCATAAATGAAAAGTTTTGTATTTTCACCAATTCCAGGATGCTAGTCTCCTACTAAGTATATTTTTGTTTGATTCTGAAATATTTATTTAATAATTGATAATAAAAACTTTTAAAACGTATGCTCTTCTCTGGAAAACAATCAGCTAACTTTGCCCATGTGTGAATAAAGGGCATGGATCACCCCACATTGGATGTTGTCTCTGGTCCTGTCCCATCTCTCCTGTCTCCCAGGATCGCTGCTGGATGTAACGTCTGTACAGGACGTAGTTCGTTGGGGCCCATCAGTCTTTCTGGATGCATAGAATGTGGAGACAGCTGCACCAGGCTGGCCCAGGCCTGGGGAGGACGAAATAGTTTGTACTAAGAAAAGCATAACTTATTCCTGGTTGCGCCCATTCTCGAGTGAGTCTCCGGCTCCTAGAATGAAGGTGCAGTGCTACGGGCCGTGGCTGACTCCACAGACTGCTGCCTCCTTCAGAAGCTCAGGAAGGGCAGCATTTCCTGAGGAAAGGAAGAGTCCAGGATTTCACTCCCACTTCGATTTTGAGCAGCTCTACAAAAGAGCATCGATTTTGGTTAAATGGATTTTATGCACAGTTGGTTTGGGTGGTGTATTCAAAAGACAGATTGTATCAGGCAGTCAGTGCTTATGAGGCTGTGAGAGCAGACACCCTCGTGTGTGTGTGTGTGCGTGTGCATGTGCGTGTGTGTGTGTCTAAATATTTTCTCTGTTTATAGATTGGTGGGACGTGGCCTTTGAGGGGACTGAAAAGACATTTTCAAGGCATGGGCCATTCTGGACAGGAGTATTACATTGCAGTTTGGGTTATGACAAAAGCATAAAATCAGGTTTGTCAACAGCAGACTCCCATTTGTTTTATTACTTTATACTAATGCAGGTTAGCTATTGACTTTAATTTATTTGAAATATGTATTAATAGCCATATGTAGCAAGTGCCAGCCAGTTATTATAAACTCAAATTTGAGCCTACAGATTCAGGGTGTTGGCTATCATAGAAAATGGCTGCAAGACTATTTCAAACATAGGATTCGGTATGTTTCTGACCACTGCAGCTGAGTGCAAACTCAAGCAGGATGGCACTTAGAAACCACATAATCTTAAGCACCAAAGAGGCTTCTGCAGAAAAAAAAAAGGAAAATTATGTATGTGATTTTATATTAACAGATACCATCAATTTTCAATTATTTCTTCATATGAAAAGCAACTGCTACTTTAAAACAGTAAGTGATAAAGAGACAATATTTCAGAATTATTTAAAGATGGCTAACAGCTATAGGATGCATAACATGGTCTTTCTCACTCAGCACATTTGTGCATTTATTTCTGCTCTGTTCAGACCAAAACTAAAATTAGTTTCATTCTCTAAACAGCCACTGACTGATGGGAATTGGTCAGACATTAATTAAAGGCAAGTATTTAGAGAACTGCATTGTGAGATTAAAAATATATCATTATATACATACATACATACACACATACATACACACATACATACATATATGAAACAAACTAGATCACCTTTTTACACTGTAAACAATAATAAACCCCAGGGGAAGCCGGGATGGCTCAGTGGGTTAAGCACACAATTTGCAGCCCCAGGGGCTGAGGATCGAATCCCGGCCCCAGCCCGTGTGGACCCATATGCTGAACTGGGGAGTGCCCCCAGTTCAGTTCTCACTGGAGTGAGACCCCGGCCCAGTTCCTGCCCTATGCAGCCCTGTGCCCACCTGTGGAATGAAACTATGTGGAAAAACCAATGATGTGCAACTGTAGAGACTGTGCTGGGCCCTCCTCCTTCTCTCTGTCTCTGTCTCTGTCTCTCTCTCTCTCTCTGTCAAAAACAGTAAAAATTAATCTTTAAAAGAATAAACCCCAACTGGATTATAGATGTAAGTATAAGACCCCAAACCATAAAACTCCAAGAAAAAAACATAGACAGTAAACTCACTGACAATGCACTTAGTAATATTTTTTCAGTATACTCCCCTTGGATCAGGGAAACAACAAAAATATATACACAAATGGGACTAGATCAAACTGAAAAGTTTTTGCACAGCAGAGGGAACCACCAACGAAACAAAAAGACAGCTTACTGAATGAGAGAAGATATTCACCAGTGACAGATCTGATAAAGAGTTAATATCCAAAATTTATATATATATATATATATATATATATACACACACACACACACACACACACATTCACACACAAATACACATACATAAACATACATATATACAAAAAACTCATACAACTCAACACCAAGAAAACAAACAGTCCAATTAAAATATGGGCAAAGGATGTGAATAGACTTTTCTCCAAAGTGGGCATACAGATGAACAATAGACATGAAAAGATGCTCAACATCGCTAGTCATCAGAGAAATGCAAATTAAAACCACAATGAGGTACCTTCTCGTGCCCATCAGAATGGCTATCCTCAATAAATCAACAACCAACAGTATTTGCAAAAAGACATGTGGAAAAAAATGGAACACTTGTACATTGTTGGTGAAATTGTAAATTGGTGCAGTCCTTATAAAAAAATTTTGGAGGTTCTGCAAAAAATTAAGAATGGAACTACCTTATGACCCAGCAATTCTACTTCTGGGTATTTATCCAAAGAAATTCAAAGCACTAAATTGGAAAAAAAAACCACACACAAAAAAAACATGAAGCATTATTTACAATAATCAAGACATCAAAGTAACTCAAGTGTCTGTCCAAAGAGAAATGGATAGAGGAGAGGTGGTAAATATATACAATGGAATATTACTCAGCCATAAAAAGAATAAAAATCAGCCCATTTGTGACAGATCTAGAGGGTATTATGCTAAGTGAAATAAGTCAGACTGAGAAAGACAAATACCAAGTGATCTCAATTACATGTGAAATCTAAAGAACAAAGTAAATGAACAAACGAAACAGAAAGAAACTCCTTGGTACAGAGAGCAGATTGGTGGTTGCTAGATGGTGGTTGCTAGGGAAGGTGTTTGGGGAGTTTGGCAAAAAGGGTGAAGGGATTAAGAAATACAAAGTGGTAGCTACAAAACAGTCACAGGGATGTCAAGTATGGCGTAGAGAACATAGTCAATAATGTTGCAAGAATTATGAATAGTGCCAGGTGGGTACTAATCAGGGGGATCACTGCATAAATTATGCAAATGTCTAACTAATATGCTATACACCTGAAACTAATATAATATAATATTGAATGTCACTGTCACTGAAAAAAGAAATTTATGAAAACAAATGCAACATCTACAAAAAACAAATAAAATAAAAATATATCATAGGATTATACAGATACATATGCACATCTATACACAAACACATAATACCTACATACATTTAACAAGATGCTTTTTTTTCAATCAGAGATATGTCAAAAATTACCTGAGGATCTTTTACAAACACAGATGCCTAGAAATAATATCACCATTCGAATAATCTGAATCAAGAAGACTAGGGTAGGTCCCATGCAATTGTTTTTTTTGTCGTTTGTCTGTTTGTTTGCTTTATTTTGTTTTTAAGTGAAAACCATACCCCTTAACAACCCATGATAGGAATGGGTTAAGCTACTGCATTAAGTCAAAGTTTTTTAAATGTCAGCTACTGAGACACTTAAGAAGTATCCTCACTCTGTCTTTCAGAAGACCTTTTGGGTATGTCAGTAGGTACTACCTTCGACCCAGTCACTAAAAGCAACAGTAAAGGAGGAATCCTTGATTACCCACTTTCCTCATTTAACCCACCAATTAGTGGTCTTGGCTCTACCTCCAAAACACTTCTCACTTTTGTCTGTATTTGCTTTACTTCTCTGCCACCAATTCAGTCCAAACTGTCATCTCCCCACCTGCTGGCTGATTTATTCCAGGAAATGGGCACAATGCCAGACATGTAATACTTGTTCAACAAATATTTGTTGAAACTATAAACAAGTATTTCCACAAGATTTGCTATATACACATTGAATTAATATTGAGAGACCTTGAATTGCAAAGAAGGGTGCTAACATGTCTAATTTTAGGGCACACAGCATGAGTTGGAAGAAACAACTGGGACAAGAACTGTGCCAATGGCACATGGTACACCCCAAGTCCACAGGGACGGGAATACCTGTGGTTCAAGTCTGCCCAGACTCCTGTTTCTCTCCTACTCACAACACAGCAGCTAAGAAGATGCATGTACCAGGGTGCCACCCACAGCACAGTCCACATGGGGTATCTGGTGGCAAAATATCAATTATCACCTCCTCTTCTGAGAGGCAGAAGACTGAATTTCCAGAGGGTCTCTATGGTCCACTGGTGTTCTAGTCAATTTGAATTCTTAAACAAAACACCCTTGTGCTCCTCACAAAGGACAAAGGTGAGGAGATCACTACTGGAAACGAAACAAACCTAGACATAACTGGGAGGATAATATAGTTTAACTGAAAAGGCAGATACTGCATAAAAAGGGGTCTCAAATGTACATGTACCCAAAGGGCATCCCAGGAAAAGTTACGGTTGCAACCACTAACGAGGAAGGTGCTCCAGGATTGAAGAGAATCCTTTTGGGTAATGCTACTGCCGCCGTTCAGATAACACCCGAATTCCAGAGATGAGCTGACAGAATTCACCTCTTCTCCAAATCAGTGGAGGCATCCACCGGGCCATGAGACATGAGATGAATACTACCTACATCTCAGTCCCAGATTATTAAGAGTAGATACGTCCCTTATCCAGCTCCCAATCTTGTAGGTTTGAGATACATACAGAGACTGTGAATGAAATTAAAGGCACAGACAAAACAAAAAGAATTGAATGGCCACTGAAGGGTGGTCCTGAAAGGGTAGACAGTGATCCAAATTTCTGGCTTTGTTCAGACTTCACTAATGTTCCCCACCCCAATGGGGACACACATTTGGCTTGGGTCTCTCTAATTCAGTTAAAATGTTTATTGTTTGCGGTCCAGAATTCTAAACCACTCAGAAGGGAGCTTATTTGTTCTCTCAAGTTCTTCATCATCCCTGTGGGGGCTTTGGGAGAGAGCTTTGAACTGAGAAAAAGCCCTGGCAATAATTAAACATAATAGGCCTCCCAGCGCCTTCCCTGTACCTTCATTTTGGCAGCCTGCTCTAGCCAAGCAGAAGAGAGATTTGATTTTAATCACACAGATTTCATATTTTATTTTGCTCATTAAAATTCCTGATAAGGATTTACTTCAGCATTTTGTGGCTCTCCCTGAATATTTGAAAAGGGTGTTGTTGTTGTTGGTTTTTTCTTTTTACTGCAAATGAGGTCTGATCCCTGCCTGTTCAGTAGTCTGAAGAGATTGCCTCCATATTGCTCAAATCCAAGGTGTGAGCCTTTCCTGGGAGAATTAATAATAAAAATAAAGAAGCTAAGAAGGTCAGGATGGCATGTCACCACTGTAATTACCACCATCCAGCTTCTGCTTGGCCAAAGTGAGAAAATTAAGAACGCAGGGCTGGAATCAAGATGAAGAAAAACTTTGCTGTGCAAAATTCTCTAGAACTTCTCAGAAAATGCGAAATTCTGGGCCGGTATGAAACACCACTGCTTGAAAAGGGAAGAGAAAAATCATCTTTAGCAGCAACTGTTCCAAAGCCTTCATGATCAGACCTCACCCCGGCCACCTTGCCTCCCTGCAGTTTGTCCAACCACTGGGAGCTGCGTTCCACACTGCAGCCTTATTCCTCTGAGACCTCTAGTGTTAAATCGTCACCAACCAGGCCCAAACAAGAACAAAGCTGGTACTACTTTATTCTTTAACAGGACACTAAATGTTAACTCTTTCTTGCCCACCAAGAATTAAATTATAGTGTGTGTATATATATATATATATATATATATATTTAGAAATATGTATATTTATACATGTATAGACGTATATGTTAAATATAGATATATAATTATAGCTATAGTATTATAGATAGATGAGGTTGTCCTGAAAAAAATCTAGCCATTGTCAATATAGCGAGAACAGTTACATGGCTGCATACTTTGCAGACAACAATTTTATACAGAAAAGGATACAGTATTATAGATGTAATTCTATGTATACAGGGTGGTCCAAAGGTAGGTATATGGTGAATCAATGAAATTCATCACAGCAGACTGGAATTTTTGTCATACTGTGTGTCACAGGGTACTGGACAGGTTCAAGGAATGTTGCAACATTGATGGAAGACATTTTGAGCACTTACAGGATTAAACAGTGTAAAACAAATATAAATGTAATAAAGTAATAAAATGCAAATCAACTATACTGCATACCTACTCTTGGGCCACCCTGTACATATTCTGCATATAGTATTCTATATACTCTCTATCTATACATCATAAGATTTACAAATAGGCATTCCAGGAGAGCCCAGCAACTGAATCACGAGACCCGTGATTCAATTCTTGGCCCCAGCTGGTGGAGACCCATATACTGTGTGCGGCACAACGGGTAACCACCTGGATGGCTCAACTGTAAAAGTTCTCGCCTCCCATGCAGGAGGCCCTTGGCAGAGTTCCCACCCTGTGCAGCCCCCCGCCCACCTGTGTGGGATCAAAGTGTCACAACAATTGATGTGCAACTATGGAGACTGTTCTGGGCCCTCCCCCTTCTCTCTGTCTCTCTCTTTCTCTCTCTCACCTTCTCTCAAACAATACAATAAATCTTGAAAGAAAGAAAGAAAGAAAGAAAGAAAGAAAGAAAGAAAAAGATTTACAAGTAGTATATTCTGCATTCTAGATCCTGAAAGCTTTGAATATGTCCTCTGCATGAAGACTGTCCTCTCAGAGTTCTGGGTACAGTGCTGGAGTTCTGCGTAGGCTGTCCCCCTAAGTAGAGTGCTAGGAGGGTGGAGATAGGTCTTCAGACTTCCTTCCTAGTTGAGGTTCTAGTATTACAAGCCTCTAGTATTGCAATACTCTGTGTATTGCTTCAGATGCACTGTGTTCTAATAGGAAATATTAGAAGTTCTCACTCGGCATATATCAAAGCATCTTTTTTTTCCTCTACTGTGTTAATTCATCCAAGTATTAGATTGCTAGGTTGCATTATTTGAGATAGGAATAATTCCCAACACCACTTAATTTTTAGAAAGCCAATTGTGCTTCAATAAATACAAATGTAATCATAGCAGGTCCTCGAAGAATGTGGTTTTGTTCAGTGTCGTTTTATTATAACATTGATAAGAAATAAAAAAATAATAATCCAGATTTGGGGTCATCATCTGTGTGGAGTTCGCACAACCTCCCCGTGTCTGCATGGGTTTTCCCCAGGTACTTGGTTTCCTCCCAGATCCCAGAGGAATGCATGTGAGGTGAACTGAAGTGTCTAATTGTCCCAGTCTCAGTGTGGGTGTGGTTGTGAGTGGCCCTGTCATGGAAGGACATCCTGTGCAGAATGGGTCCTGCCTTGTGCCCCCAGCTGCCAGGAGAGGCTCAGCCCGCTGGCAACCCTGAAGTAGAATAGGTGAGTTAGAAAAAAAATATCTGACTTGTTTTAATAATCTATCTCAAATATGGGTATAGCTCACATGTATTTCAATGTTTAATATTAGAAGAGTTTTGAATTTTTATTTAAAAGTTTGGCGATGTTTTGTGATCAGAAATAAGTTGCAGTTTTCAAGAACCTACCAATGACTTTAAGTGAGGGCTTACTATAGTCTGATTCTTGTTAGCTTGCTAACTTGAACTTGTAAGCAAAGACAATTTACCTTTTGTCTTTTTATACCAACAAAACCTTATTCCCACTGAAGTAATTTTAACACCTATCAAAATGCAGAAAGAACCAAAAAATAGTGAGATTACATATATGTACTTATATGTATTTTATATCCTTACTTTCAGTATACTAGAATATATATTTATATATAAAATTTAAATTCTATTAATAAGTAATAATTAATGAATGATAGTGAGGTTTTTAAAATGTCCCAGGAACTCATGACCCATGATTGGGAAATCTGATCAAGTTAGTCTATGGAAGAAAGATTAGTCCTCACCAAGCTATGCAGCATCTTTTGCATGTTCCAAGTGCTCATATGGAAGAAAACTTAAAATTACAGAGTGAGAAAGGCATGTCCTTCATTGACCTTCACAGAGCTCATCTGGAAAGAAAGTGGGTCCCTTCGTGCCTGTATTGCATATATCTGTTGTGCACTCTACTTGCAGCATTTTTCTGTTTTCCAGTCTTTCGGGTGCTTAGGCTGCTTCTTAATGGACAGAATCTTGTCCATCACAATAGAACACAAGGCCTTACCGCTCCATGAAGCCC
The DNA here is from genome assembly GCA_004027555.1 of Craseonycteris thonglongyai. Lineage (NCBI taxonomy): Eukaryota > Metazoa > Chordata > Mammalia > Chiroptera > Craseonycteridae > Craseonycteris > Craseonycteris thonglongyai. Next base: position 18,198 of record PVKE010002557.1, on the reverse strand, counting down.
TTCCCCCCCCACACCCCCCTTCCTGCAATCTCTTTACTTAAGGAGCAAATTTCCCTTCATGAAAATTAAGTCTCAGTTCTTGCTCATCCTTTCCTGTATTCCTCAGCCAAACTAAATGCCCCCTTGAACCTGTTTTCCCCACTGCTTTATCTTCTTGTCACTTCTTAACTCAATCTTTTTTCCCTCCAAAAACAATCAAGATCATTTCTTCCACCTTTGTGTAGGAAACAGAGGAAGAGAAGATGGCGGATGGGTGGGTGGGTGCACGATAGAGGGCAGATAGAGATGTTTTATTTTACTAATCCCCACTATGTACTAGAAGGGCCCAGTTGGTATATTTTGCAGGTGGTTTTGGCCAAGACTCTGGAATTAGAGGCTACGATCCAATTTATGCTAATGGCAGGGATAAAGTGGCCTTAACATTTCCATCTGGAATGGTGACAGCTCAAAGTAATTCTCCAGCATCAAACTCTTAAGAGAGCTAAGAGAACTACTGTGGGGTTATCATGGGCTTTGCTAAGATAAGACTCCTCAGGCTGTGGTAAATCTGTTCCTACACACAGCCATCCTCCCATTTCCCTAGCTTATGCGCATTTACTCTCCTGACTCTCTCAACCAGGCTATCACCTAACATCTCCTTTGGGGTCAAGTGGACATAAGGAATTTTATAGACCTGAAGTGCAGAGGTCTCGGAACAGCACTGAAACTCCCCATGATAGGCAGACAAAGAATGGCCATTCAATACCAGCCAATGGAACAGCACTGCAGTAGGTGGTCCAAGACCTAGAGGCATAGTTGCCACTTTGAGGCTGAATCTACCTAAGATGGGGAATGGTGTGCTCCTGGGTCATGATCAAACCAGCAGGGGATTCACATTACAATGATCACTTTTCTGGGGGCTTTAACTATGAGGGCTGAGGAGACATGTTACGGGTATGCTAGCCACTTTTCAGTTTCCACTTAACCTGTCTTAACTCCCTTGCTTGCTAAACATGAACGCTCACCAGATAATGGTTTAAAACTCAAAACTAGCTAGGTGACCTTGGGTATTACTTAATTTCTAAGCCTAATCTGTAAAATGAGTTAATGACATTGTAAATCCCGTATGCACGTGTGTGTGTGTGTTACAAAGATTCATTGATATACCGGTAATCAGAGTAAAATGTATAGCAGATTTTCTAGCATATAGTCCAGTAAGTCCTCACTTAAGGTTCTGAAACTTTAAGCTAAACAACATATAAGGAAATCAATTTTACCATAGGGTAATTGATATAAACAAAATTTAAGTTCCTATGACATCTCATCAATGTTCTAAAGAAACAACATTGAACAAACCACGTTACTCAAGGACCTACTGTAATGCATTTCTAAAAATATTAGCTTTTATCATTATTATCGTTAGAGAGGCATTGAACACTTAACATGTACTGGGCAGTTTACCAAGTACTGAGGGTACAAAGGCAAATAAGAAATAGATCATGGCCTTGACTAGCTCACAATCTAGAATATATTTCACTGGCATAATTAAGAAAAGTAGATTTTTTTTATTCTCTCTCTTTTTTAAATGAGGCAACTGGAGTTCAAAGAAGTTAACGAGATTGTTTAAAAGTTATATAACTGGTCATGGATAAAGCTGGGATTTGAACCCAAATAAAAATTAGTATAAAGAATTTTCCTCTATCTGCTTCTAGTAGAAATTAGTGCAGATAAAATGAGCATCCAGGAATAACAGAAAGAGAAAGGGGATTTGGAAACTCAAGAGCCTTTATGTTGCCTCATTCCTAGAGAAGGTTCAAGAATGAGCATGACAGGGGAAGCTGGGATGGCTCAGTGGGTTAAGTGCTCACTTTGCAGCTCCGGGGACCGAGGATCGAATCCCAGCCCTGGCCCTTGCGGATCCATATGTTGAACTGGGGAGTTCCCCCAGTTCAGTTCTCTCTCTGTCTCTGTATCTCTCTCCCTCTTTCTCTCTCTCTCTCTGTCAAAAACAATAAAAAAATAAAATAAAAGCAAAGAAAAGAAAAGAATGAACACGACAGATGAGTGGCACATACTCAGTGAGAGCTGGTGCTATGGGATCAGAACGCCTGGTGTTCTATTCACCTTATTGTACCTAGGTGAGCCCGTAAATACTCCTGAAAAGAGTGGGTTGCAGGCTTTGGCTTGACCCATCTATCTGCCCAGGGTCCCCACATCTCAGCTCCTACCAGCAGGGCTGTGAAAGGTAACTGATAACAATCATGCCACTGCAGATATGCATGTGGGAGACAGTGGCCACTGTTCCCATCTGGGTTTCACCTGGAGGAATACTGTCATTTCTGCAAGGACGCCACTAAGGAGCAGGACCACCTTCGTCATATGTCTCCTTCTACCTGGAGTTTGCTTTGGTCCCTTTTCATTCTTTCTAATTTTCAAGTACTACTAGCTTTTTTTCCTTAAAAAATAAAATCCAGAAACAAAACAAAACAAAAATAATAAAACAAAACAAATTCCTGTGTTTTTTTTAAAGTACTCTAATTGTTTTTATGTTTTACCTTAATTCCCAGATTTTTTTCTATATTTGATTTGTATTTATAGTAAGCAACAAAAAGTACGTTCATAGTGCTCAAAAATTTTTTCTATTTAAAACAAGCTTGTCCAATGTGCAGTAGGTTGCATGTGGCCCAGGACAGCTTTAAATGTGGCCCAACACAAATTTGTAAATTTTCTAAAAACAATATAAAATTATTTTGTGATTTTTTTTTTTTTTTAGCCCATCAGTTATTGTGAGTGTTAGTGTATTTTATGTATTGCCCAAGATAATTCTTCTAGTGTGGCCCAAGGAAACCAAACAGTTGAATAGCCTTGATTTAAAGAGTTTCATCAGGCTATTTTCAGATGTTAGGGTTCAGAAAGAGCAGAGTGAGCCTTGCTCTTCTGGACCTGCCAGGATTTAAGTGCAGAGAACCAGCTACATAATCAGTAAAACTGGGCTTACAGTTCCCCTTCAGGTTCCACCCAAAGGCCACCCCAACACAGCTGAAGAATGGCCTCCACAGACAATTCTTACCAAAGATCTATGTCTCTGTAGGGTAAGGTGACCAGATTTTAATATTGGTAAAGCAGGACACCATTGACCGGGAGGAAGGGGGTTCTTGATTTAAAATTTGGTCTATTTCCCACTGTGCCCTAGCTTGTCGTGCATTCTTTCCAAAAAATCGGGGCTTTTTTAAAACACCGCGGGACACGGGACAAATTGTTAAAAATCGAGACTGTTCCGCCAAAAGCGGGACGTCTGGTCACCCTACTGTAGGGGGTACTTTTAATCTACTGACTTCAGACCACCTATACATTAAATAAACTGATGCACATTTAGCAATTTAATCTAGAAAGTCCTGTGCACATGAAACATCTTGTTAGTAAATCATGGTAACCATCACTAACAAACATAGACAGGTTTACAAATGGGATATGATGAGGCTGCTTCTTCTACTTTGATTTGGTCCTACTGTCCTCTAATAATAGGGACAGGGGCTGAGAGGAGCTGTACACGAAATGGGTATTTCTATGAGTTTGCTGAGGAAGGAGGTAACAACCCTAGATCATCTACTGGAAGCAAAAATATACTGATAAAATGGCTCCAAAAGTTTGGGATAGAACTTCTACTCTATAATTTCCTGTGTGTCTGTAAGAACATTCAAAACTATCTGGGTTCCCAGGAAGATTAAGCCAGGGATGTTGCATAAAACACTTTTCAATCTTGGTTACTTATTAGAATTACACAGACAACTTTAAAAAAACAAAAAACTTATGCCTGGGCCTGGCCTTGAAAAAATAAATTGAATGGGCATAAAGTGGGTCCTAAATATAGATATTTTTAAAAAGATCTTCATTTGACTTTATTAGGCATCAAAAGTTGAAAATGACTGGAATATAGGATCTCCCTTTTAACAGTTAAAATGACTTCAGTTCTTAGCATGGTGACAAAAACAATGATATTAACATTACCAATAATTATAATAATAAAACCAATTATGACAATAGCAATAGCAACTCCTACTATGACCGTTCAGCTCTTACTTATGTGATGAACCGTACAAAACAATTTGTCATCTAATTTACAGGTCAAAAATCTGAGGTTCAGACAAATCAGAAAAATTGTTCATGCTCGGATCCTTCACAAGTGGCAGAGCCTGTGTTCAGACTCAAGTCCAAGAGCTTTTCAGCCTAACCTCTTAACCACATGTTAAGGCAGCTTTGTCCCAGCCCAACAGGCACGGAGGTCAGAGAACAGGCTGTCCTGCAGTCACGCACTCTATTACAGTAAATCAAAAGTGACCAATGTCCAGAGGTGTAGCGCTTTGAAAAGGATTAACCTGTGGCCTCCAAGTCTCTGGGAAAGAGTTTATGAAGGTCAGTCTGGGGACAGTTAGAGTGGCTTTTGGGTGGAGCAAGATCTATAGATTATGGGGCTTCCTGCTTGGCTATCCTGGAAGGCTCCGTGAGAGTAGGGTGCAGTCTATTTGTGACTGGACCCTAACATCTCAAACAGATGAAACAAATTCATTTCATTTGCATTCTTGACATATTAGGCTAGATCAGGGGTCTCCAAACTACGGCCCGAGGGCTGCATCTGGCCTGCGAGGCCCTCTCCTCCAGCCCATGGAGACCTTTTTACCTGAATAAAATAATATTAAATAAATAATTAAAAACAACATCTATGTTTTGATTCTTTTTTATTTGGACCTCGAGTGTGTAGTCGGCCCCCAAACTGCTGTTTGATAGTTAATGTGGCCCACGGGCTGAAAAGTTTGGAGACCCTTGGGCTAGGTACTTCTTTGTTGTGAGAGGCTGTCTTCTATTTGAGCTTGCCCTACTTTCTGACTTCTACCCTGTAGATGCCAGTAGCAACTCCTGAGTCCAGTGTGACAACCAAAAATGTCTCTAGACATTGTGGATATCCCCTAGCAGCAAAATCACCCCACGTGGAGAAACAATGACTTAATCCTTCCAGCCATCTTTCATGAGGGCAAGATAACCATTATCACTTTTTTTTTTTTTTTAGATTTATTTTGTTGTTTTTGACAGAGGCAAAGACAGACAGAGAGAGAGAGAGAGAAGGGGGAGGGCCCAGAGCAGTCTCCGTGGTTGTATATCATCAGTTTTTGACATGGTTTTGTTCCACACAGGTGGGCGGGGGCCGCGCACAGCAGGCACTGAGCTGGGGGCCTCCTGCATGGGAGGCATGCCCTCTTGAGCCAGGGGCCGAACTAGGGGGGCAGGAACTGAACTGGGGGCCTCCTGCACAGGAAGCACACCCCAATCCAGCATACGGGTCCTCACAGGCTGGGACCGGGTTTCAATCCTCGGTCCCCGGGACTACAGAGTGAGTGTTTAACCCACTGAACCATCCCGGCTTCCCCCACTGTTCATTTTATTTAAAAAGGGCCCAGTTCCTGCCCTGTGCAGCCCTGTGCCCACCTGTGGAATGAAACTATGTGGGAAAACTGATGGTGTGCTGCTATGGAGATTGTTCTGGGCCCTCCCCCTTCTCTCTGTCTCTGTATCTCTCTCTCGCGCTCTGTCAAAAACCATAAAAAGAAATCTTAAAAAAAAAAAAAGGATGCTAATGCTAAGAGGCTGTGTCTGTCCAAAATTGAACAGAGTTGCAGAGTGGACTACGTGTAGATTAAAGGATACCAAGGGACCACAGCCTTCCTAACATCTAGCTTCCAAAGAAGGCCTCTGGGCTAAAGGATAAATTGACTTTTAATGAAAAAAAAAAAGACAAAAAGGTAGTTAAGTCAGCCATTGAAAAGCACTCTCAATTTCAGCCCCATCCTTCTTCTCTTCTCTGAACCCTCTTAAGAGAGAGCACCTTGGACAGTCCCTGGGACAGGCTGCAGCAAGCCTGACCCCACTGTGTAGAGAAGGCCAGAGGTTTGTGCTCATGGCAAGAGCAGCCCCCCAGAACCAACCTAAAGTCCTGCTGATGTCCAAGCAGGCAGTGGGCAGCTAGCATTGCTCAACGAAAGCTTGGGATGGCCTATCAAGCGAAGAGATCCATTATGAGGATCCTGAAAGAAAGGAGTCTCCACCTAGGGACTCTATATGAACAGAACAGGGCCCAGGCAGAGACAAATTCCAAATGCTGAAGGGCGACCATGAAGAGCAAGCCAGTATGCTAATCCCAGGATGAAACCGAGGGGGGGCGGGGGGGGGCTCAGGGAATAAAATAAATATTGTTATAGAAATGGAGTTCGGGACAGAGGGGAGGCTGGTTATCAGGACCAAGTTGAGATAAAAAGCAAAGGCTGCTATGGAGAGCTCCTTCAGTATAAGGGCTATTCTCAGAGCAGCCCAGATCATGGGAATGAGGAGGATAGTGAAGGCACCCCAGGGGCCTGAGATGCAGAGGCCAGGAGCCAAGGAGGACTTTTAGAAAGCACTATAGCAGCTTCAGATGTCACAGAATTTTTTATTCTTCCTGGTGGAAGAAAAAAAGAAAAACAAACTCAAGTAGTGCCTGAGAGCATAGGCAATAGGACCAGCCAAAGTTTGGTTAAACTTTATAGATCAACTAACTGTATGGTCCCAGAAAGGTACTTAATGTCTCTAAAACATGACATCATTGCTTTTAAGATGGGAGTAGATACAGGACGGTGATTTAAATGAGATAACAGAAATAGAAAAGGCCCAGTACTTGAAATATAACAAAAATTCAGCAAATAGTCACCTAAAGGAAAACAATTTGTTGCCCACTCGATTTAGCATTCTACTCGTAGAACAGGAAGGAGATGGAAGGAAATGTGGGTTGCTATTGCTGCCAGAGCTTCTAATTTTAGTAAATGTCCTTGTTAGCATCTCTCCTTCCTCATTGCCTCACAGCCTCAGCCCTATCCGTTATTAAAAGAAATCAAAACTTCCCCTCACTATCTGAGTGACCTCCAAGGATTTCCTGCACCTAAAGATATTAAACATTCTCCAGATGCTTAACTTCAAGTGAGCATAGCTATACCTGGATTCGGGTCTGGAGACAAATTGCTACTTAATTATAGAACCAATGAAAAGCATCCAATTGTTAAGGGTGTTAAACTTGCAAGTGCCACAGAGAATCAAATGAATATACAATGAAAATTACCCAATATGGGGCAAAGCATCTCAGAGGCAAAGGAGACACGCACGCACACACATGCAACAACACATGGCCCTTGTGCCCTGGAAAGACTTTTTATGGCAGTAGAGATAGTTGTGGTGAGAGTTTCCTAGTTAGATATGATAAGCAAGACACAAAATGTCAGTAACTCCTTTACTTTCAAGGCAAGGGGTGCCAAGGAGTCAGCCTCCACTCACTTAGTAAGCTTTCCTGTATACCTGTCACCTGTGTGAGTCTTAGTGATACAAAGTGTCCCTTCATTTCTGAATACTACCCACAGTGCTGCTCCTGATAAACATGCACTCGAAAGATGTCTGCTCTTACAACGCACCAGAAACAACAGCCCAGTTGCCTGGGGAACCACGGATTTCTGCAGGAGGCTTGCTCGGTCCACCTCTGGGGCTAGAGTGACAGCAGAGATGGAAAGCTTCGTTGCCCTAAGCTTGTGACACACACCGTGGGTTCATGAGCTATTTGGGGAAATCAGCAACCACTTTCGTGTCTTTATCCTCTGTGGGAAGAAGCCTTACATATTCCACAGTCAATTGACTTCTCAGTACAGGAATCCAGCTCTCATTTCTGTCAATTCTAACTCCTCACCTCACCAGGTCCCTTCCCAGCAGCTCTCCACCCCAAATTCCATGTCAAAGAGGCCTCCAAATAGAACTCAAAGGAAGGGCACCTGGGCTAGACTTCCACCCCAGGCAAAATCGGGTACGCGGACACCCCAGACGTCATTTTCTAATGTTGCAGACTCCAAGCTAAAATAAATAGTGGGGGATGTTAAATCAATAAATGATAAAAATACTAAGGCTTTCTCCTAAATTTGCAGAGTTCCACACACTCTTCCCCACTAACCATTTCCACTCAGATGCCTGAAGCATTTTCTGTCTTCTCTGCTCCGTTGCCAGGCCTGTGTTTGGCGAGAGAATAAGGATCGTATGGGACCTCAGACAGCTAACTCATCAGTTACAGGGAAGAGGGCCTGGTTGCTTCCTTCCCTTTCCATCACCTTAGCTACTGTTTCTACAGGAGCAAAAGATGACTGCCAGTGGACAGGGAGTTTGTTTTCTTCCACTGAAAGCAATTGTTTCGATGACAGCCTGAGTGCTGTGATTGTGCAGGTCTTCAGACATTTAATTCATCTCAGAGGTGATACTGAAAACAGCACAGTAGACAGACTCACCCGCCACCAGATCTCCTGCTAAAATAGCCCCTGTTCCAGTTACCCTGGTCCCGGGTGACTAACCCAGCCGGTGGTACTCTGTCCACTGGGCCAGGGTCGGTGCCACAATTGCCTGGATCATCGTGCTAGAGATGAGAGGAAACTGGGATTAAAGGGGGTGTTGGCCTGTGTGTCAGCTCTCCTACTCTTGCAGTTCCTGAACTCTGGATTAATGCTCTTTTATAAAAAAGAGCAACAGTGAAATCAACCTTCTGAACCCCACCCCCTGGGCCAACCAGCAGGCTACAGGACTGTTCTGTGCAGGATTTCAAGAGAAGAGAGCTGAAATGATATTAGCCATGTTGGTTAGGGCTGAAGCCAGTAAGATGGGTCAGAACAATGAAGAGAAGCTCAGAAAGGGACCTCATTCTGGCCTGCAGGCAGGGAAAGCTGACATCTTCCTCCTCCCAACCACCCCTATGATCTTTGGGTTGATGGAAATAGCTCTGGAAAGAAGTTTGCCTCCCAGAAAAGACTTTGCTCATGCACCAGGAGCCAGACGGGCAGCAGTGTGAGGATCCTGTGTGTATCCTCAGCTGTCTCCCGGTTGGTCTCCCCTCAACTCCCCAATGTGAGTCTCTTCTTTTCTAAAGATTTATTTTTTATTGTTTTTGACAGAGAGAGAGACAGAGAGCATGGAGAGGGTCCAAAACAGTCAACATAGTTGTACATCATCAGCTTTCAACATGGTCTAGTTCCACACAGGTGTGTGTGCGGGGGGGGGGGGGGGGACACAGGGTAGGAACCCAGTGGGGGCCTTCCACATGGCAGGCACGAGCTGGAAGCAAAACTGGGGGCCTCCCACCTGGGAAGCTTTGCCCTTGCAAGAACCAAACTGAGGGCACACACCTGTTCAGCATGTGGGTCCTCAGGGGCCGGGGCCAGTATTCGATCCTCATACCTTAGGATTGCAAAGTGAGCGCTTAACCCACTGAGCCATCCCAGCTTCCCCTCCTTGACGTGAGTCTTAAGGCTGGGAATTCATGGTCAAGAAGGTGACTTTTCTAAAGATAGCGGTTGCTGATTTCAAGCTCCTGCCCAGCGGCAAGGCCTGAGCACCACCGGCCTGGAACGTTTCTCTCATCTCATCTGGTGAGATCCACCTCTCATACCACCTCTTTCCCATATCTGATTGCTTCTATGGAAGAGGCTTTCCCCTTCTTAACCTTCATTAAGTTACACACTGTAAGGTTCACCTCCCACCAACTCACCCTTCAGCCCTACCACATACAACTCTATGCAACTATCTGCGATGCCTTTGCACCCTCAATCTCAGCAAAATTGACTTTTATATGATTGTAAAGGATTATCAAGTAGTTACTATCTGCTAGGGTGTTTTTATAATTTTGCATATTTTAATTTTGTTTAACAGCCATGGCAAACTTCCAAAGTAGGTATCATTCTCTTTTTTATTTTAAAATAAAATATAACACAACTGATTCTCAGGTTTGGAGTATCGAAGCCAAGATTTAAACACAAATTTTTGAGCCCATAGCCCTCAAAACTGTCCTTAGCCTGGAAGTTTGTCCACTGGTTTTCCCAAACCACGCAACTTTTTTACCCATTGCTCCCTCAGTGCCCAAGAGAGTTTCCTTTCTACTCAGGCCAACCACAGCATTGCCTTATAAAACAACTCATGCCCAGACTGCCCATTCTTCTATTTGGCCTGCTCTGTCATCCCCTTGTTTGATTCTTATCCATTTCCACAAAGACTGGTTCAAGTCCAGCCCATCCTGCAATATTCTCTTGACAGTGGTTTTCAACTGCTGGTCTGTGGACTATATCCAGTCCACTACAAATTTCCTGTGAGTCTTTGAACTATTTTCATATTCTCAGGATATATTTATAAGGGAAGAATACACTTACTTCAATGTGATTTAAACAATTTCACGGACCCACAGGAAATGGCTGGCAGTTGAAAACCACTGCTTTGGACACTTCAAGCTCATCCTCATCTCCTTAGAACCCATAGCCCATCATCACCAGGCCTGTCTGCCTAGTCCTGTTGTGTCTGTCTATGCCTGGTCTTGTTAGGAGAAACTAGGAGCCATTCCAGAGAAAGGAAACTATCATATTATTAATATTTTGTAGCCATTGCAGAATTGTACCAATATGAGGAACATAACAAAAGCCCAATTGAATTAGATCAGCATAGGATGGAGCTCCTGAGAACAGTCCAAACCGAGTCTCATAAAAACTCTGTAAAACATAATGAGCAGGCTGGCCACCTCTCCTATGCTTTAATGCCACCTCTCCTATGCTTTAATGCCATCTCTCCTATGCTTTGGGGCTCTGTTTGCATCTAAAAAAAAAAAAAATTAGTTTTCTAACTCTGAGAAATACCCAGATGTGCCTACAAACGCTGCCTTTGTTTGTGTGCCATGGGAACTCTGTAAATTGCAATTGGATGTCATTCGCCCATATCTGCTGGCAATGGTCTCTGGGACCATGAGAAGCAGAAACAGAACCAGTTTTCAGGCCCCAAGGAATGTCATTCTATTAATACTTTTCAGATAAACCAACTGTACACATGAGATGCTGACCCATTTCAACTACTAGAAATGAATTTCTCAATTCCCTTATGAATCTACCCCTCCTAGAGAAAACCCAGAATGGATGGCCACATGGTGGATACTAGAATTGCCTCCACCTTAGGTCTATCGACAGTCTACAATCCTGTACATCTCCAGCCACCTGCTCTTGGCTGTTTTGTTTTGTTTTAATAGCTGATTCCTGCATAACCACCCTAGGTCACTACTTAAGAGTTTATGTGTATGTGTGTGTGTGTGGGGGGGGGGGTACTTAAATATATGTATAAGAAAATATATAAATTCTAAATATCTGTTTCTGTGGTGAAAGGTAAAGAATTTAAGAAATCTGGACCTTTGCAACTGGTATTCCCTCTGGCTAAAACAATCCCCTCAGAGGGCTACTTAACTGCTTCCTCATTTACTTCATATCTCTTCTGACTATAGTATTAAAGAGACATTTCCCTGAGACATCCTATAAAAGGGCACTCCCGTGGATTTCTATCTCCCTCACTGTATTTTTGTCATAACACTGATACTGCCGATACTATGTATGTACTTATTTAACTATTAATATATATGTACTCTCATACACACTCACAGAATGTAAGCTCTGTGAGAGAAGAAATTGTCTATTTAAAACATTTCATGATTCCCAGGACCTAGAACTCTGTCTGCCTGGCACATCATGGTGCTCGATAAATAGTCAAGAAAAAATGTTTAATAAACACAGGAGTGAATTCTAATATATAAGCTTGTTCAACATGTGGCATATGGGCTGCATGTGCCCCAGGACAGCTTTGAATTTGGCCCAACACACATGTGTCATCTTTCTTAAAACATTATGAGATTTTTTTTCTTTTCTTTGTTTCTTTCTTATTTTTCTTTCTTTCTTTTTTTTTTTTTTTTTTTTTTTTTTTTTTTTTTTTTTTTTTTTTTTTTTTTTTTTTTTTTTTTTTTTTTTTTTTTTTTTTTTTTTTTTTTTTTTTTTTTTTTTTTTTTTTTTTTTTTTTTTTTTTTTTTTTTTTTTTTTTTAGCTTATCAGCTATTGTTGATGTTAGTGTATTTGATGTGTGGCCCCAGACAATTCTTCTTCTTCCAATGTGGCCCAGGAAAGCCAAAAGGTTGTATGCCCTATTCCGATACATAAATAAAAACGGCCCTGAATTGAATTCTAAGTTAATACTAACAAAATCTGGGACCTCACACAAAGACTTCATATTTGTGAGTATGAGCCTTCTCATCTGTGTAAAACAAGATACCTACCTATCTCGGATATACTCATTGCTACCAGTTTCTAAGTCTACTTGAATCCCTTGATGCAACCAAGTAGTGCAAGAAGTCCTACCTTCCAACTGACTTTCAGGTGACCTACGGTGATCCTATTTCCCCTCTACCTGTGGGGTGAGGGTAAAAACACAATGCCCAATGAAGTGTTGCACAGAAAGCCTTGCCTGGATGCCTATTTGTAGACAAGCCCAGGTTGTGTTCTTTGGTTTTGCAGGAGAAAGAGGAATTAGCCTCCCTTAGTATGCTTTTGAAAACTCATTCCTATGAATTGGAAGGACTTAATGCCATCAAGGCCTAAGAAGCAATGTTTCTTCAGACTTCAGAGGAGAAGTCATACAAAGTTGTCTGAACCACGTTTAAGAAGAGTGAAAATATGTTTCTAGGGAAGGCAGGACAACAGTTTTGAGGCTTCCATATGAATATCTCTTGGCTACGCATTAGCTTCCTAAGGCATCAGAACTAATCATGGCAGTTTTGCAGTTCTTCTTTTAAGCATCCCTAGAGGCCTTCTGTATTTCAGAGACTCTGGAGGGAAGAAAAAAACTAATGCCCTAGAAATAGCTGTGCGTTTGACATCAAGCACACCAGCAAACAAGGCTAAGATAGATCACACAGTCAAGCTTCGCCATCATTCCACGTGCACTTGAAATGCTGCAACCCGTGCTCATGGTTATGCAATGCAACAACTTGATAGAGTGCTGCTGTCGCTGTACTAGAAATTGAAAGCGATCTACTCCTACCTGTACATACAGCAGGGAAAATCACTTTCAACTCATTGAGAGGCCTCAACGGCAGAGAGATTGATCAAACCGATGAGGAGCAAATCTCCCTGTCGTCTACTGGTGCCAGACACATAAACAAGGCTGGATGCTTGTCATCTGACAGAAGGAGCTGGGGGATGTGGGGCTTGGGGAGGATGAATGCTTAGAGAGCTGTGAACAGGGAGGGACACAGGGTGGCAGTTTAGAGGTATAAGGCAACTTGGGGCCCCTGCTCTGCATTTGCAAAAACAGGGACCTCAGGTTGAGCCTCCCGAAGAGGAGCTTGCCCGGGCTCATCACTGCTGGCTTAGGAAAAAGTAACCCGTTATTGAGAGGGAGCTACACCCTGGAGCAACATTTGGAGGAGCACAGAGGGAATTTGAGTTATACTTTAGGTCTCCAGGAGCTTTCACTGAGACTCACTTGTTTTGAGGTGTCATGAGGAAGAAGTGATGGATTTATGAAATTCAGCATTATAAGAGAATAACAAATTCCAAGTCCTCTCCAATGAGGGGTTGAAAAAAGTTCTAAGAGGGATGCCAGGATAGCTCAGAGGTTGAGCACTTGCCTCACAATTGTGGGGCCTAGAGTTTGATTCCCAGACCCAGCCCATGCAACCCCATATGCTGAACTGCGATTCACTGGTAACCACCGGGATAGCTTGGCAGCGAAGGTTCTAGCTTCCAATGCAGGAGGCCCGTGGTCCGGTTGCCACCCTGTGTGTCCCCACATCCACTTATATGGAACGAAACAATGTTACAACTAATGAGGCTCAACTATGGAGACTGCTCTGGACCCTCCCCCATGCCCCCCACCACCCCCCTCTCAAAACAAAAATAAAAAGTAAAATAAAATAATAAAATAAAAAGTCCTAAGAGAGGGAGGAACAGCATGCTCACTGGTATAATCATCTGTCCCTAACGACTCCATGCCACAAGGGTCCTTTGTAACTCTCTCTTACCTCCACCCAGGGCCCAAGTCACCCTTACTCTCCCTTTAACTATGGGGCCAGCACTTGTCATCTTGCTAGTACCCATGTTCCACCCAAGTGTCCTCATTAGATAAAAAATTAAATTTTGTTAATTAAAGTGATAGCAATCAATGATGCCTGCCAGGCCACATGGCCTGTTGAAAGAGAGCCAAGCCTGACACTGCAGCTTCCGTCCACCTGAGACCGGAGAGGGTGCCACAGGGTTGGACTCTCTGAGGGGTGGTTCCTGTCCTGGTGACAGAGGAATTGTTCTCCCCTCGAGCTAGAGCAAGTTCTGGACTGTTAAAAAGCAGGATTTTAGTTCAAAATGGTGAGCAGTAGAATTAAATTTTACTAACATTTCAAGATTCAGTCCATTTTCTTTTTAGCTCTCTACCTGGCAGTTTAGTGGATTTAACAAAAATCATACATGTTTAAAACAAAACTCAATAACTATACAAATGGAATAAAGAAGGGCTGATGCAGGGTATTGGTAGAATTTTCCCCTTCACTTTTCCTGCACTACATCTCCTCAGAACAGCTTGAAAATTCATCACTTTTATAAATATCTCTGTACAATTTAAACACAGTCATTATTTTTCTTAAAAAAAAAAATGTGTTGTAAATGTAAAGGCTAACATCTCCTCAGCAAAGTCCCTGCAGTTTTCTGTTTATTCTGAACTAATTGCCAAAGCAGCATGAGATGAAATCCCTAACAGCCTTCAGATAAAAGATTAAACCCCATAAGGAAACACATTTAAAAGGTGAACTGCAGATTTTGAAATTCCACCCACTTGAGCAATGGATGATGAATGAATGCCCTCTCTGTTAGTCAGAATCCTTGGGATAACAAGCATGCTCTCAGTTTAGTCACACTTCGTCAATGGCAGCCCAGGTTCAGGGCTGGAGTGAGGGACAGGACCCGGCATCATTCTGAGTTTAGTCCCTGGAGCCACTATTTGTGTCTGAGAATGGGTACGTTACTTAGTGGTATTTAGTCTTGGCTCACCCTTCTTTCTTAAACTGATCTTGTCCACCTATTTTCCAGAACTTTTCATTCCACTACCCTTTCCTGACACCATAGGACTAAGTCCAGTTCATTCTGGTAGTCAAGGCCTTCCTTCTCTCTCATCTCATCATATCACTACCCATATTTTCCACTACACTTTAGAAAATGTGCTGCTCCCATTGAGCAAACTCACCCTCTTCCCTCCAAGGTAGCACACTAGCCATCATGTTAGATTGAAAGAACTCAGGAATCCTGACCTTCCTACTTCTCTCTTTTTAAAACCCCCCCTTCTATCTCTGACTGTATGGAAAGGCAGGTCTGTGCTTGTCAGAATTCATAATAAAATGGGGAGTTTTGTTGTCATTAACCTTAATGAAAATATGGAAGACGGAGCTAAGAAGAAAACCACAAAATGGCATAACCTCCATTTATCAGTCACGGGAAAGTCCTGTCATAAATCTCAGCACCTGGAGACTTGTGCTGTGTACTCTTAGATTGCCTCTCTGGGGATTGCGAAGCCTCTTGGCAGCTCCCAGAAAGACACTGACAATAAGCTCATGAACTTGCCCAGTGATGTCCCATACAGAGATTTCCTCAAACAATAGGTACATGAACTTACCCAGCGATGTCCCATACAGAGATTTCCTCAAATTGATCAATTCCTGCAACCTTATATTCTCCCTTGACATCACAGTGCGCATGGCTTCCATTATCCCTCTTAAAATTAATCTAGACAATCACATTTATCTCAAATAGCAGAAGCTGGCCATCCCTACACCAATCACAGAGCCCTGGAGTAGCATTCTCATTCCTGGACACAGCACAATGCCTAGAAGTGTTGCCATAACATCAAAGACATATCTGTTTTTAAAAAACTGGGGATTTCTTGATACATCAAAGAACTTATAAAAACATATTGCCCACTTTTCAAAGAGTAGAAATAGGAATTACTTCCTATCGATGGGCAGTCACAATGGTCAAATGATTTGGGAAAGTCTAGATTAAGCTATTTTAAACAAATTCATTTACTGCTTTTAATATTAATCGTTTCTCCAGGAATAAACACAGTATGTTTATTCCTCAAACCTATTTATTTTGTCATCCACTTTTGGTAGTGAATAACCTCATAGTATTAATGTTCCATGAAACACACTGCTCTAGAATCTCCCACCCAATCCTTCATTAAATGTTTGATCTCCCTCCACAACCTCATGGCTCAAGGGTTCACAGTCCGTTTCCTCTTGCTTATCCCCAATGTTAGAGAACTTAGTGTTTATCTCATTTCCTTCTCACAGTGTTCTTTGTTATACTGAACCAAAAGGTGCTTCTTTGTAACTTCTTTCTCATACTTTTAGATTTGTCCTCTAGGGCCACATGGAACAAACTGAATCAATTTTCAAATACATGGTTCTTCTAACTATGTTGTCTAGGCTAAAACCCAGTCAAGCCTTCAATGATTACTCAGATAATATTCTACATTCTAGGATTATCCCGGACTCTTCTGCTTATTTCTCTTCAATTATCAATATATCTTATAAAACATAGTGGCTGCAGTGAACATAGCTACTTTGAATCTTGTCAAACCAATATCAGCTATTATTAATATTTTTTAGTCCTAGACACTGGTACAACAATAAGAAGTGAGAAAATTCTTCTAGAATAATCTAGCATTTTATCTACATTAAAGTAGTTCTTTTCTCAAAGTTGAAGTTATTTTAACTCATCTAGATGAATAAAATTTAGTTATTTCCATAAGAATGATGACTTCAGTGTTAAGACCTTGGGTAATGTGGTATAGACCCTGACAGAGAGCTAGACTGTGATTGAGATCCCCCTGGTTCTAAGGGACTTTACTTGTCAACATTACCATTGTCAAAAAGTCCAAGTCCCTAAAGGGAGTTGATGGGTCTAGCACAGGATGACTACTCCTCGACCCTTCAGCAGGTCCAGCATCCATAAATACCAAGCAGGATGCCCAAGAGTTAGCCAAATCCCTCACTGAAAAATAAGCCTTAGCATGTGAGAGGCAATTCCTGACATTTTGGTAGGTACTTCTTGCTTCCAAAAGCCAAAGAAAGAGTAGCAGCCAATATGTAGAGATGTGAATGGTACTAGAGAACTGCAGAAGAATAGAAATGCAAATGCAATTTTTGAAATGCACCCTACTGAATAATTCACTGAAAATATGAAGGACTGTATCAGCTTCTAGAATAGCCAGCATGGACTAGATAGGTACTCTAGCATATCCATTTGCAAATAGGCTTTAAAGACAGTGAGAAACAAAATGGTTGCAGTAGAAAGAATACAGAACTGGGCACCAGAAAACCACGTTTCGGGCAGTGTTTTGCTAATTACTACCTATATGAGCTCTGGTAAATCATTTTAGCCTCTTTGAGAGCTCATTCATAAAACTAAAGTTCTGAAGTAGATGCTAGTTTTGGTCCTGATAGTACAGATGTCATATAATTTAGTATAATACATCCTACAGAAGACCGTCTTTCCTGACTTTTGGTATCCCTCCAGAAGGAATGGCATCACCTCACTTTAAAAGGATATTGCTGCGCATAATATGTGGAGGCAAGGGAGAGGATAAACTTAATTAAAGTCCTGCATTTGGTTGATCACAAAAGTTATGTTTTTGTTTATTTGCTTTTTGTTGTAGCTGCCAGAGAACTAATTGCTTATGCCATTTCTATTGCTTGATTTTCAGAACTTACACCCATGGAAAGGACCTGCGGCCAGAGTGCAATGTTGGTGCTTCACTCTACATGGCTGCTCTAGTATTCCCCATCCCTGGAGGGCAGTGTGACACAACTGCAATAATTCTCTCGGGAGCTGCACCCACTTTTCTCTGACATACAAGAATTGTATAAATAGGGGAAGCCAAGATGACTCCGTGGGTTAAGCGCATTACCTTGGAGCCCTGGGGTTCAAGGATCGTGTCCCGGCCCCAGCTCATGCGGGACCATATGCTGAACTGGGGCACGCCTCCCATGTGTGAGGCCCTGGCCCAGTTCCCACCCTGTGCAGCCCCTCGCCCACCTGTGTGAAATGAAACCATGTCAAAAAACTGATGCCGTGCAACTATGGAGACTGCTCTGGGCCCTCCCCCTTCTCTCTGTCTATCTCTGTCTCTCTCTCTGTCTCTGTCCCTCTCTCTCTCTCTGTCAAAACAATAAAATCAATCTTTTAAAAAATTCAAAAAAGAAAGAATTGTATAGATAGCTTTTTGGAGATCATTAAAACTGGCAGCATTTCCTCGGACACGGCCTCTGAAGAT